>VWZG01000659.1:56311-81948 GCA_013396735.1 Grallaria varia | reverse complement strand
AAAAAAAATCAAAGCCACAATTATTTTTAAAAATAGATCTTAAGAAATTTAAAAAATATATGTTCTTTCTTACCTATAAATGGTATGAGGAACATACACTTCTCTAATTGGGAATTCCAAAATCTCTTTGTGAGGACGATTACGGTTTTCTGGAAATGGATTTACTGGCAGTAGTTCTGGTGTCAGACAGTGACTTAGGTTATCCGGAGCTGGGGAAATCTCCAGTTTAAGTGTTCCTTTAAAATTAAATCACAAAATCTCAGCAAAAAATATAAAACGTAATCAATGTATAATAAAGGAAAGATGAAATATAATAAAAGAAGAATGAAAACAATACATGAGGTCACATAGCAATAATGTAGAAATAAGAACTGGATCTTGGGATCCATGAGAAGGAAAGTATAGGTGTAGAAAGATACAGAGGAAATAGCCTACACACAACCCTTCACATCAGGACAAAATATGGCTTTTTATGTCAACTCTGTACTATTTCAAAGAAATAGAAAAAAAGAAGGAATATTATATGCTGGGTTGATGTTCTAATATCTTTCACACACAAATACAACATTTGTCTGGGAGACAGAGAAAAGGGGTGCTGTATAATACAGTTCTCTCTCACTCTAGCCACTCCCCTCAAATTCTGCTGTGATTAATCTCTGCCAAAGTAGAAACCGCCCACCAGGAAAGACAGACTTGCTGTGGTGAGCAGTTAAACAGTTAATATTGATAACATTTACCCAAGTATAAACAGACTTTCAGTTTAAATTCTCTGCTGTGATAACTGAAAACTGTTTGTGGAGTTCAGACTTGTCATTTTTGGCAATCAGCTAGAAAGGAAAAACAGCTTTGCCCTCAGTTCATATTTTTTAAGGTTCCTCTGTGACCCAGAAGAGCTTGAGCTGTAATTTATATAAAAAAGAAAAATAAAGCTGGTCAGGTGTTTGACATTAGCCAAACACTATCTCTGCTTCTCTACTTTGATGACTAACACTGACCCGAATACCAAAAGAAGATGAACTGTGTACACATTTTAATCTCACTTTTTAAAATATGAGCCATTTCAAAGCATTGCAGGGAAACGGCAAGGTTCTTAGAAATTTGCTTTAAAGTACTTCCTAACAATAACAAAAGACATCCAGTAGATACACTGGAAATTAGCAAGGAATTCGAAGAAGTTTAGAATATCAAATCAAATATAAATCTCCATACTACTTCATACAGAAAAATAATAATTCAAAAGCATCTGTGTTCAGGTTGACACTGGGAACCCAAGAAGTTCTACAATAGCATGTACTACAGGCTTTAAACCCAAGTCAATGATATTTTGGGGTTGGAATTTACAGAATAATTTAGGGGAGAAAAATACCATAAAAAATGAATGACATACCTGGTAAAGTTTTAATTCTTCTTTGCAAAGATGATGATCTTTTGAAATCAGCTAAAAATTTGAACAGATCTTCATCACTGAGCCTGTCTCCTTCCTGCCAGGAGAAAGACAAAAATCAGTACCTTTAACAATTCTCTATAATATTAAGAAAAGGTTTGTGAGTGAATTATGTCCTTCAGGCATGCAAAGCAAGTGCATTACTGTTTACTTGACAGTAGTTATCCTCTGTCCCTACACAAATACCATTGGTAACTTTTCCCAACATAATTCACATTGCAGAGATACAAAATGTCTTAGGAGATCAGAAATAAAGAGAACCCAGTACCTGTTTAAAGAAGGTGCCAAGAGTCAGAGAGGTTGTTTTGAAGTTGGATGCTGGATAGCTGTCCTCTGAGCCAAGACTTCTCTCAGAAAGCCTTCTCGCCTGCAGCAGTGTTGCCCTCTTGTCACTAGTGGATCCCTTCCCTTCAAATGGAAATGAAATGAAACACCATCTTGCTTTTTGCTTTTGCCACAGAGCAAAGATTAGTAGAATATCTAAAGAACCACAACTTCCCAGAAACATCAGAATATAGACAGAACACCTCAAACATTCCACTTTTATTTCAGACTATGTGAAATAGTGGAATGCCAGGACACATTATTTCTGCTGCAGAGCATAAGTTTATTAGGTTTTTAGTTCATGGGTTAAAAAGCACATTGCTGTTGAACAGGGTCCTGCATACCCTAGAAACTAAGATGATAGGTATTTTGATTGCCCAGTGTTGCTAATGAACTCCATATGGCAAAGGGAGTTTTACTTCTACAAAGCCAGTATTCAATGAAAATTGGGTCTAAACCATTAGCAGACATAAAAATAAATATGCAGAGATGAAATAGTGAGGACATTGAGTTGCAAGTGCTTGTAGAACTGAAAAGCAAGGCTGAGAAGACATGACTTTGAATTTCTTGTTCACTCTTGATGCCGGAGTGAATGACATTGTCTCCTATATGGAGTCCTACTGAAGAGCCATTTTGCATTACTTAGGAAAGTTGGACAACTACCGTTTAAACCTTCAGCTTCAGGTATTTCTCTTTCAAGTGTTGAAAGGTTGAAGAAATTAGTTAGGCTTATGGGAATCCAGGCAAATGGCATTCTGTATTTCCCCAACCGCTGACAAAAGGATTCAGCTTGTGCTTTCAGTTTTTCAATCTTCTCTTTTGTCTAAGACAAAGAAAATAATGACTGTTTGAAAAGTAATCAGTTATTGCAATGTTACCATAGATAAAAATGTAAATTATATATTTCCAGTTCAGTAAATAATTTGCATTGTTATTTCTCATGTTTTCTTGCTACATCACTGTTAGAACTGTAGCTGCTTTGATTTGTACACTCACTTCTATTTCTTTTCAATGTGTTCATTTGCATTATTGAAATGGAGAAGACTGATCTTTTTGTAGTAACCCACACAGTCCAGTGTGAACAATCACCATGCAATGTTAGCAGGTTCTACTTACTGCATCAGATACCCAAAAAATATTCTACTGCAGAGCAGTATTCTAAAGGTGAAATGTGTGGAAATCCAGCAAACAGTGTCAGTCTGCCCCAGGGAGGTAAATGATCATGATTTCCTTAAACAGATCTCACATCATATATGCATGACAGCACTGAACTGGCCAGCTACACACCACAACAGGTTGTCTGCCCATCAAATCAATAACTTGTCTCTGAGGTACAGATATGTCTGCTAATTCTACATTTCAGTCATCTCTTGTGCTCATCCCTATCTGCTTCATGACCCAAGAATTTGCCAGTACTAATTTCCAAAGGGGTCAGTAATGAAAATGCAGTTTCCCTTCTCATGACTTCTTTCTTCCAGTCACAGACACCAAACTGCTTGCACCATGGATGGACTAACTGGCTTCCCCTCCGTGTTCCTCTTATTCTGTCCTATTTCAAAGGCTGTGCTCTTTGTCTGTTGTGTTGTGGGGCTTTTTTTTTTTCTTCTCCTTGAGCATGCATTTTTTGATCTAACATTCTTTATAGTTATTTACTTACCTTGCCAGCCTCGCTTTCTTTAAGAACCATATAGGGTTCTGCACAGTCTCCAATTTCTCCTTGCTGAAGCACTTTTTCTATCTACAAAACCCAATAAAATAAGACTCTGACAAATTAAAAATATCACCCAAAGAGTAAGATGTTGTTTCTCTAACAATATAAAAGAGCCTGCCTAAATGTTTCAACATATAATGTGTTAAAACTGTGTTTATGGAATGACTGATACTGAATCTCCTAGTTTTCCATCTGCTGGAGAGCAGAAAACATACATGTGACAACACTGTCAATAAATTACTCCTGGATTTTCACTGAAATCAGGAAAATTAAGACATTCCAACTGAAGTGATTCAGGCTAACTGTGAGAATAAAACAAACAAAATTATCCAAAGAGCACTAAACCGAAGACAAAGAACCTCCAAAGAATGTAAATGCAATTTTTAAAAGCACCTTATTTCACTATACTTTTAATTTCCCCTAGGCAGAGACAGTATATTTTAAGTACTTAGTAGAAATACAACACAGGGTAGCAATACAGCTTCTAAGATTGAAAGTGAGGTTTACCAATTGGACACATACTACTAAACTTATCAGAACTCATCTCATCTAAAGGAAACTCAAGTTTGTCAGCTCCATGAACTCAGACAACAGGCATAGCTGAAAACAGGAAGAAGGGTGTCGAAGTAGCACTGCAACATACCTTTATTACCAGATATATATCTGATGAGGGATAAGTGACAGAAAATACTGCTGATCTTGCCTGAGTAGACAAGTCAATGGAAGGTGTATGAGCACGCAAGAATCCTCTTAATGAATCAGGGTTGAGGTCACAATGAAAATTTTCTGAGATCTTGAAAAGAAAAAGGATTAAAATATATTGCAAAGCAAAAGTGCTGCAAACTTGATTTTAAAACAAGGCAAAACTAGTAACTAGAACTAAAAAATAAACAATTACAAACATGTGACTTTGACTGAATAAAAATAATCCTGGAGCAGATTGCATGTGTGAAAAAGTTGCTGTTTTTTTTGTATGTTGTCCTAAATTATTACTCCAGAGACAAAAACACAAATCAGCTCAACAAAAATACAGTATGCACACTTACCTTTCTTCTTTCCTTTATGTCATAGAGAGCTATGCACGCAAACAGAGGTTCAATCTCTATATCAAACCTGTTAGGGAAAGACACACAAGACACTGATTGATGCTGCACTCTTATGGCTATGTGTAATAAAAAAAAATGAAAAGGCTGTATTTTGACTGGCACTTTCATCAGAAAATAAGGAGAAATACTTAGTTCCATAACTCAACTCTCTCAAAGTCTTGAGCATTTTTTTATTAGTGCATTATATTAGATGATTTCAAGAGGAAAAGTATGGAAGTAAACTGCATTTAATGTATTTTCTAAATTTGACAGAAAGGTGTTCCAGATATCAGTTAAAAATTATCATATCTTTCTGGATTTTTTTTTCCTTTTATGAAGTTGTGCTGGTTTTGGCTGGGGTAGAAGTAATTTTATTCACAGAGGCTGTGTTTTGGATTTGTGCTGAATACAGGGCTGATAATATAGAGATGTTTTTATTATTGCTGAGCACGACTTGCACCGAGCCAAGGCCTTTCCTGCTTTCTGTACTGCCATGGTGGTGAGGAGGCTGGGAGGCATGGGAGGTTGGGAGCAGAACAGGTGGGACAGGTAACCCAAAATGAAGAAAGGGATATTTCAGACCATATTCCAGATATGACATCATGGTCAGTATAAAAAGGGGGGAGAAGAAGGAGGAAGGGGGAGATGTTTGGGGTGATGCTGTTTGTCTTCCCATGTAACCATTACATGTGATGGATCTCCGCTCTCCTGGAGATGGCTGAACACCTGCCTGCCAATGGGAAGCAGTAACTTAATTCCTTGTTTTGCTCTGCTTGCATGTGCAGCTTTTGCTTTCCCCACTAAACTGTCTGTGTCTTAAACTATGAGTTTTCTAGATTTTCAGTTCTCTCCCCACTCTCACTGGTGGGGGAGTGAGTGAGGGGCTGCATGGGGCTTGGGTGCCAGCTGGGGCAAAAGCATGACAAAAGTCCAGTAGTGTGTAGGAACCAATGCAGTTTGTTTGAAAAACATATTTTGGACTCATTCCCAACTCCTTTTCACCCTGACAAGTTAAAGATGTCTGTGAAGATGTATAGAAATGGTCTCTGCTACTCTAAGAAAGAACACGTGAGCATGTGAATTGCTGTATAGGACACGTGCAGTGGCATTGCAGAGTGGGCAGCTGCACACTACAGCAAACTGAGAAATGGTGAGTGAGGCTTGGGAAGGAAACTTACTTCAGAGTCTGCAGCTTCACCAAAATCCTGTTGCCCAGATGTTCCTTTGGGCAATCTGGCACTGGCCGTATCTCCACTGCATCTTCCTATCATTAAACAGTAATTCTAGTCATACTCACTTAAAACAACTGTACATTTACATCCTTGCATAAAAATCTTTCTGTGATGGTAGCTGGACTGCTGCTACAGACTAGCACCTTCCCCCACTCAGTGGGCATTTAATCTCTCCAGAGATGACAGAAAATTGATTTATTATTTCTGAATATTTACATTCTTGACCCCCATCTGACATTTACACCAAATATTTACACTTCTGGACCCCAAGTAAGAGTTACAGCAAAGGGTAGCCTCCTCGCAAAGCCCTGTTACCAGCACGTGGCTTGACCCACACTGAGAGTGGTATAGTGGAGCCTTAGGGAACACTGCAAACCCAAGTCCGACCCTATGGATGAAAACTGAAGACAGCTGACAGGAGCCCACAGTGACATGCCTTCACCCTGCTGTTACCCAAGCGAGGCACCTACCCTGGCCACACACCTGTTTTTGAACAGAGGTGCAGCTTTAACCGTACTCATGGCAGGGCCACCAGCTGGGGCGGGGCAACAGGACACCAACCTCCCAGCTCACCTCATCCACAGAGGGGTAGAGGGCGAGGAGCTCGGGGTGCCTGTTGGAGCGCCGCGCCTCCTCGTTCTGCCTCTCGAAGTCCTCGGCGCTGACGTGGCACAGCAGGTTCTCCAGGCGGGGGTCCGGCTGCAGGCTGCGCAGCTCCAAGTCAGAGGAGGCGACGGCCATCCTTGAGGCCTCCTCAGGGAGGGCATGGACGTGCTGGGGTCCCACCTGTGGGAAAACAGCAAGAAGGCAAAGCTGTGGCTTGAGCACTGCGGTGTCACGGAACGACTCTTGTGGTCTGGCAGAGGGGACCTTAACGCCGCCTCTGCCATGAAGTCATGGCAAAGTGTTTCACGCCATTGCAGAGATCCCACAACGCTTCTTTTGAGGGAAGCTGCACTATCTGACTGCTCTTCCCAAAGTTAAGAAGATGTACCTGGTAATTTGCATCGCCAGAATCCAACGTTTCTGATTCAAATGTTTGTTTTTGAAGCATCTTGTGAAAATCTTTCCGGGATCCCTTGTTTTTCAGGATACAGGCATCTGAATTCCCTTGGTTCCTTTCTCGGACAAGCCCGTGAAAGTCAGGACAGCAGGAGAAGGAGTTAAAGGAAAACAAAACAGAAAAGATAAATAAAAACCCATTAAGGAACTGTAAAAATTGTTCTGCAAAAGAGTAGCACAGCACAGCTTTTATGCAAAAATGTGACATTTCACAACTTCATCTTGTTTTAATGCACCACTACAACTCTATCAGGTATATCAAGAACAGTTTTAAAAGGAAGAAAATTAATTCAGATCACTTTTGCATAGACCATGAGTCTGAGACAACAACAAAACCACACCTAGGTACAAATTCAGCTCTGATCTCCTCATCAGACATGGTGATTATTTCAGTGACCTTAAGAACATGGACTGGGATCACTTATCTTTTGCCGGGCTCTGCTTCTGCAATTATACATCCAGGAGCTTAGTGCTCTTATGCTGGACCTGGCTAGCATCCCAAATTAATCTCAGGCAGCAATCTATCCTTTCAAACAGTGCCCGTTTTTGAAGAGGGCTATTCCTATGGCACAAAGTGACCCTCTCTGCTGGTAGCTTTGCAAAATTTTGCAGCAAGGTACCAATTTTAAGTTACATTTTTGAGGCAGATGGAAAAAACCAGCAGGTATTCTGAAAAAAAAGGATACCAGATGCATCCAGAGCTCTGTTTCTTTCACTTTAGTAGGCAATTTACTATATCTTGTGATGGCCTTTTTGCAGTCACCCTCCTTAGTTACAGGATCCTGCTTTGTTCATTTTCCTTTCCATAATACTCCCAAATCAACATCTGAGTACTTTCATTAAAAAGGCACAACAAGCAATTATTGATCAGGGAGATACCTTTTTATTACATTTTGGGAGTCACTGAATTATATGCTCTGATGTGTTTTAATTTTAACTGTTCGCATTTTAATCATTTACCAGTTCACTGCAAAGAAAACTGAAGTCATAAAAGAGACAATCCCAGCACTCCTTGGATGTGACCTTGTTTTGAAACCACCATAATAATCCAGAATGGAAGAAAGGAATTCTGCATGACTTTAAGGTATTTAAGCATCCAAAAGAGGTTGTGTGTATTATTTTTTCACCAGTTCTGGAGGCAAATGATTAATGAAGAAATTTATGTACCTGAGTTCACACTTTGCCTCTAGTTTACAAGCTATAATAGAGATGTCTTTCTCCTAAAGTACTCCTGGAAAATTTATTTATATTGTGTATTTGTTTTGAAAAGCATGATAGCAATTAAAACTCACCAAGTGGCAAACAATGCTTTTAGCACACATGTCAATTTAATAGCCACACACTGAATAGGAAAATGGAATGAGGAAAAGGAGCAAAGGACAACTGAAAGGAGAAACAGGCACAGGAACAAGCCTCCCATTCAGCCTTTGACAAAAACACGTGGACTCTAGCTGTGTCCAGCTTCTCTGCTGCATACCTCTGTGCCCTGGGGCACAGGCATCACCTCTGCTCAGGCCATCCACAGAAGATTCCTCTGTCTCCTGTTCTTAACCCTCACATTCATGAATGGATGAAAGTCACTTAAACACTCCCCTCATCCATAGCTCACCATTCAGCCTCCTATCCTATGAATCTTTCTCCTAAGAAAGTTTTTCCAGCCTTTTTCAAAACAATGGAAAGCCTTCTACAAGTACTTTTTTCCCACTGCTCTCTTGATATCTTTTCATCTTCTCCTTCCTGTTTTGAGAATGGTGTCCAAGCATAACACAAGATTCCCAATAACAATCTATCACTTGTTTATGTGATACTGCAGCATATTTTACACTATCTGATATTGCAGCATATTTTACACTATCTTGTTTTTGCAATTTTTAACAATTTACTTGCATTGTTAGCCACTGCCATCAAAGCTCAGCTCTCTGGCAGAGTCCACTATCATGTTTACCACAGAGTCAATTGTTCAGTGAAGTTTTTGAATACAAATCTACCTCAACTGAATGAATAAAATAGTAAAACATGCAACAAAACTTTCCAGGTATGTGTATTTCTGTGGCTCCATTCACATATCTACCAATACACACAAATGCGAAAATAGCTACGTTCTATTTTTCTCCTCACCTACTTTACTGCTCACTCCCTTCTGTGCACAGACAAAGCTACATGCTGGCTCTTTACAGCCTGCTTAGAACAACACTGTGTGAAAGAGCTAGTCCCTCTGCTCTGCATGGCACAGGTGGAGAACCGCAAAACCCACAAACCTATTTTTGGCAACTCACTGTGGAACAGTTCTGAGAATTCAATCATTTTCATCAGCAGCCCTGGAGGAAGTGTCTCAATAACCCTCAGCAGCAGCCGCTCTGCTGGGGAGCACAAGCTGCACAGTTAAATGACACATTTCCTTTGCAATCACCAGCAATCAAACCATAAAGCACTGGCTGCTGAAGTACCTCATGTCAGAGAAACAGAGAGTAGCAAGGGCAGGCGAAGGGGCAGAACGGATCAGCTGCCCCTGCTGGTTCTTGAGAACAGGGCATGAGTGCAGAAGGGGATGAATAGCAAGCATTACAGAAAAACAGAGCTCCAAAAACCACTTTCTGAAGAACAGGATGGGTTGATGGGGAAGGAGGCTAGACACCCCCACCACCCAGACACCCCCAGGAGTCTGGGGCAGATATGCCTGCACAGAAAGCACTGACTGAGAGTTCGCTTCACATTTAACATGTGAAATGTAATAGAATGAAATGAAACTAAAATATAATAAACTATACTAAAGGAAATCACGTCACTTATAAATACTAAAGGCTCAGTTCTGTGTGTTCAATTACACTGACCTCAAATGCAGAAATATTTTTTTTCACTGGTGTAAAATAGTAAAGTGGGATATAACACTAATAATCCCATGAATATACTCAATCATTTCTGGGAAAGCCCATAATCCTAGAGTTTTCAGACACCATTAGAAATCAGATCATGCTGAATTTTCAGGGCTTGCATAGGAGGAAAGCAAGCAAATGTAATCTTTATCTCTGTTATCTTTTCTTTTAGTGGGATCAAACAGTAACAGTATTCCTGATTTAGATAAACCATCATTACAGATGGTTGATGTGAATTTCTTCCCACTTAACTCCCAGAGTGCCTGATCATTAAGAAGCAGATGCAACAGCATTTAGCAATATCTCACTATCTCAAGCAAAACAATATATTTATATATAATACTGAAAAGCCGGTTCTTGTCTTCAGTCACTGATTAAAATCATTATTTTATAGGATTACTTGTAACAGCAAGCATCTCCTCTCTGATAAATAAGAATGTATATTTTATTTTATTTAATTATATGTAGCTTACTTTCGATTCACAATCAGCCACTCACGGATGTATGTCTGAACACAGTCTTTGACATGTGAGTCGAGCTCAACCCTGTGGAAAAAGCAACATATTGTAAATATTTTAGCAACTAAGTCATACTTTCAGGACAAAGAAATTTATCTAAACATACTATTCAGATAAAGGCCTCTCTATTAGCCCTCTTCTGTATATTTATTTTACTGCTAAATCTCTATTTGAGGTTTAAAAAAATCCTGTGTACCACATGAATTCTCTGATGCAGGTTTTGGTTACTGTGTTTATCAATTTACAAACATACATTTAACAGAGGTAACCCTTTGGCACGCTACCTATTTCTTAAGTATAATACCACTGTTGCTGTAAAATACAGTAAAATAAAATAAATTATACCACCTGAACTCTTGCAAATACATAGATTTTGTGCATGGTTTTGGTGCAGTTTTCTCCTTCTCACAGAAATGAAGAAAAATGTAAAAAAGGACCCTAAACTTTTAATAAGATAGCATGAAAATCAGATAGCAGGATGGAGCCTTGGCTGATTCCAGGCTGCTGTGTGCCTCTGCAACTGGTTATGGTGGGAGGTATGTTTGCAAGCAGGCAGCACAATAACCCAGTTTGGTCAGTGGTGTCTGTTTCCTTCTCTCGGTGCACAAAGACATCAAAGACTGCATTGCCTGAAGGCCAGTCTTTGGTGCATGCCCCTCATTTTCCTTAACACATCCTGGCATCCTTGACCAGGATTTTCTGTGAAAACACTAATATCGGTGATAGCAGTGTGAATGACTAAATGGCAAGCTGTTGTGTAAAAAAAATCTCCTGAAAGCATATTTATTGGTATTGACTATTTCAGCTTTGCCACACATAATGACCCTTAATGTCTCTGTGTTAATCAGGCCTAAAACTGATTGTACAGCATGAGTCTGCATGTTCTCTTATTGGAAAAGCATATAGATAACTGCTGTTTCAAACATTAGGCCTGTTGGGAAGTAACTCTGGAAATGGAAGAAATATTTTAGATCTAATTTCAAAAGTTAGATAATTTAAAAAATATTTTTGTTCATAATTTAAATAAATGTGAACTTCAAGCACCAAAATATTCACTGTCTCTCACACCAATTCTCTCTCTCCAATGCACAGGAAAATCAGAATTCATTATAAAGATTGGCAATTTTTTTGTGAGTACCTTCAAGTGAAAAACACCGTTTCTGCAAATGTTAGACAATCCCTGAGGAGCTGTGGGATTCTCAGGTGACCAAGTATGAGGCACCTCATCTCCACTGTCTTTCTTCTCCTGAACTTCCTGAGATATGCACTGGGCCAAGAAGAAACTTGCAGACTGAGATCTTGCTTAGATAGTCTACACCTGGTAGTAACGTTACACATTTTGCTTCCTGCTTAGTCTCATTGCATTTGGTATGCTGGGCAGAAAACAATGAAGCTGTATAGGGCTCTTTTTTAAACAGCAGGTTGGTATGAATTAGAGCAGCCTATCGCAACATTTGCAGGAACAGAGGGGGATGCAGGTCTACCCTGTGAGCCAAGAGACCATAAACTAAGCCTATTTGTCTCTTCAGCATTCAGGTTCAGCACAGCAGAGAATACAGACTGTGCTGTTCACTTCCTGAATACACTGCTAGGAGCCACAGCTCTATCCCAAACACGTTGCACAGTTAGTCATCTTTGCAGACATAGCAGTTTCGGGCTAAACAGGTGCTGACTTCAAGTTAATCTCATGGTTACTGCTTGCAAAACTCAATAGCCCCTTGAGAGTCTACTTAAAGGTACCATTTACAGTGAAATAGTCCTTGAAGAGTATTTTTTATACAACACATAGACTCTCTTAAACCACATCAGAAAACTTTGATGGATTTTCTCATTCTGAAAAATTCTGTTGCCCATAGTGTGCTGGCTTATCAAACTAGTTTAAATATGTGTAGGACCATTGAGTGTCACTGTCACATGCTACCTATTTAAGACATTGAAACAGTGGAATTATTTCATCAATGTTAGCCTGAAACCAAAAGTGATTTCTACACTAGAAACTAACACTTTTTTCTCCCTCCAAACCTTCAGAAATATAAACGAATTCCCAACCATTTAAGCAAGACAGATACTGAGAAAAGAGTCTAAGTGATTTAATGAATGTCACATAATACAAAGCTGGAAAAAAAAAAAAGGAAAAAAAAAGAAAAAAAACCCTCAATTCTATGCTTATTACATGAACAGAATCAATTTCCATCTCTGGCATCACAGCTGCAAAAATTTCATACTACTCTCTTGCTACTCTTTACTCTTCTTCAATCTTCTTCCTTGTCTACGTCTACCTCACTTCTGCTGCTACCAGCAAGCTTAGGAAGTGCACAGAGACGCCGAACAGAATCAACGGCGAAGTTCAAAGCTCAAACATTCAGCAACTGTGCAACGGCTGGATAGATAGCAGAGTGAGGTGTTTGGATCAACACCTTCAAAACTTTTTAAACCTGCAGCATTCAGAGGGAGAAAAACTCTCCTTACCCATCTTCTGGCACAGAAGGTTGCAAAGTCCTGCACTCTTTGGGTGTAAAGATAACATCCAGGTCATCTTCAGGAAAGTCTCCAAGTTCTTGTGCTAGTTCTGAGTCCAAGTTGTTCAGCTGTGTCATTAGGAAGCCTTCAAAATCTACTGGATCTACTACGTCGTAAAAGGAAGGCTAATGAGAAAAAGAGGCATTTATTTTAGCAACAGATGTATCTTCTTAACAGTGTAATTTAGGCTTATTTATTTAATTATTATAATTGTTCCTTTTTTATTAAACATCAGAAACAAACTTACAACCTTCTAACCTACGAACAAAAAAAAAGTAAAAGGGCAGGTGACCAAAATGACAGTGACAGGCAGCACCCGCTGGCAGGGAGCTGCTGATGGGCAGGAGACATGAGACGAAACACACCAAGAATAACAAGGCCAAGTCTTGGAAGTTATTCAGAGTCAAGGACCAACTATAAGCACCATGAATGGCAGCTCTCATCATGAAGATGTCACTCATTTGCGGTGCTGTGCTTGAAAGACATTATTAGAAATACTGTGTGCTTTTGACTGCAAACAAAGTTAAGGAGAATATATATTCAAAATCAGAAGAAATTATTATTTTCCATCTCTGAATGTTACTGGTTTGTAGATTATTTGAGTTCTAATTTTATCATATTTGTCAAGGGTTTGTGCACTATTCATGGAAAATATTACATGGAGCTACTAAAGTTATTACTGCAAACCTTAGATATTCACCATTTCTACACCACATGGCATTGTACCTTGATAGAGAGCAGTTGTATCTCATTACATTTGATTAGCCACTCTGACACAGAATGTCCGATCAGAACATTAAATAAGTACAAGCTCTACCACACATACATGCTATTAAGCTGCCTGATTCTTTTTATCTGTTTAGTGTCAAAAACAGAGGCAGAAAATTTATTTGATTTGGTAGATATTCCACACAGACGTAACTGTGACTTCATATGTTAAAAGTGTCTGTTATTCTGTGTACAGATAAAACTGAAAGCTATTTTACTTGCTATATAGCCCATAAAAATACCCTGCATATCTTTATGAAATAAAATATCTGGCCAGTTGGATAGGGAGACTACAATATCTTCTCATTGATTTTCTTAACAAGTTCAAAACAGATCTAGAAACTACAGCTTTAGAAAAGGTACACGTTATGTTCTGTGAGTTCCAGAAAGGCTGATGACACGACAGCATAGTTAAGAGTGCAGAAAATTAGTTACAGTATTAGTTACAAAATAAGAGCACTGGAAGAATTCGTTTATGAGGAGGCAAAATTCTAGCAAAAACTAGCTATGGAATCATCCTTGTCTGTAAGAACAAGGATAACATTGCACTTGCACTTTGAGTAGCCCAAATATGTTTCACAAGGCTGTCTTCTGAAGCTGCCTGCAAAAAATATTTCTGTGGTGCTGTTGATGCTGTGTGGGGAAAAGACGGCACACAATGTCCCTGGTATCACAACTGCCTTTATATTTGATGTTACTGTGGCTACTGTCTCATCCAACATGCGTTCTTGAGCTATCCTCCTTATACTTCCTCCTGCACAAATAAAATCAGCAAGGCTTCACTCATTAATACTGAGTCCTGCTCGTGCAAGGCTCTCATGGAAGTCAACAGGATTTTCACCTGAGTATGAAGTCACATCTGCACATATCACTGTTATATCTACAACATCAAGAATTTTAGCTAAACAGGACAATGAGAAATGTCACAATTTATGAAACATGTAAAGGGGCTCAACAGTGGCAAAGCTCAGGTAACTCTGAACTAAAATGGCTCACACTTAATATGCCACGTCAGTCACTGCCGAGAAGATGAGTTAAAAGTTGTTAGTCACAAGTACAAGCTTAGGAACCCTTTTAGTGTTCTGGAAATATAAGTGAGGAAATTTTTCAGCTAAGAAAACCCCAGAAATATCTTGCAGAAAGTGAAACCTATTTAGAAGAAATGTGCTAGAAGTATCTAGGAGAAGCAACCCAATTTAAACTTTTGAAAAAAATCAGATGTGGTAAATGCACCTGCTAATAATACAGTAGAGACCTTTGAACACAACCAAGTACCACCCCCTGCTCCAAGTTCCCCTTTTATAGGAAAACTATAGTGGTCTCTGCATAAATACAGTCTCTGAGCTCACCCCTCTGCATTTAAGGGATCCATTGAATTATCTGAAAAGATCTTCGGGAAAATCTCTCCATTTCTTTGCTCCTTTTAAACCAAACAGAAAACCTAAAACTATCAGCAAATCCAGAAAATCATAAGGCAGCCAATCAAAGAAATACACTGTGCTGTTTAAGGACTATCTCTGGTTGGCATCTAGTGTAGTGCTAAGCATACTGGATCAATGGTTTAAGTCAATAGCTTTATTTGCTACTGGTTTTGTATTAATTATCAGCATAATATCCTTAAAGCTCACTTACTGTTCTGCCAGTGAGTAAAACATGACATTTTAGTACANTAATAAATAATATGTAATAAAAATAAAGATATAGCATATATTTAGATCCACTAAAAACCAAATCACAAAAGATCAAAGCAAAACACAGCTTAAAGTATGCAAAGGCATATTACATCTTTTCAGTTGCAACTCAGTGTTTTACATGCAAAATATTTTTGCTTAATACAATCGAATTTTTGATTAAGCATTGAACTCCCTTTCAGAAGTCACACTTTCCCATTCAGACAAATCAAATCCATCACATTTCATTGTGTCTTCTTTTTCCAGTTCAAGTGTTAACAATTATCCTTAATCACTAGTAGTATGTGCTTTTGATTATCATAAACTAGACATAGATGTAAAAAAGATGGTGTAAAAAGTAAATGCAGGTGAAGGGTAAAGGTCTCCCTAACAACTAGTGCAAATTTTCAAAGGAAACAGAGGTAATGGTTTAACTACGAAGCCAACACTCCTTTTCACACATCATAAAAGTGTGCAAAACAATTTTCTACAGAAAATGCCGCAAGTCATTACTGCAAACATACCTTTTTAAGGATGATGAATTAGAGGCATGTGGATTGTGACAGCAGACAAAATGGTGCCTATGGTGTAATACTTGGTCAGTGCAATGTTACCAAGTTTCTCGGGAGCAAGGGCGGCTGTCTGCATGCAGAAGAAGGAACCCAACCTCTTCAGGCTGAATCACCGCAAGGAAGAAGTTAGACACCACAGCGCGGCGTTTCAGATTAAAGAAGTGACTGGTGGCGGGTGGCCCCAGCACACAGGAAGCAACTGCTTATATCTAGTGCTCTACAGTTTTCATGTTCACTGGTGCACAAAGACTTTTCCTGCTTCTATTTACCAGGTCTCACAAAAAGAAGTGAAAATTAAAAGGGTAGGGAGAGGGAGAGTACTAAAATTGTAGTTAGCTTCGTTTATGGCACAGTATGTTTTTAGAATAGTTATCCTGCTGAAAGGCAATAAAAAGACGTGGGTTTTTTTCCCTTTGTCATAAGGGCAGTGTCATAAGGCATGACTTTGTTAGAGGGGGTTACATATGGAAGGCTGAAGATGATCTGGAGACACAAAGCAGTTGATTCAAACACACCAATGCCAATCAGGGCACACTCTGGTGTTTCTCATTTACATGCTTACGGAAACTGTGTATTAAGCCAAGATCATTGACCTTCTACTTTTCTTTTTTTCCTTTTTATTCACTTACCCCTCTGTGGGTTTTGGCAGGGGTACAGTTAATTTTCTTCCTAGTAAATATTATGGGACGTGTTTTGGGTTTATGCTGAAAAAAGTGTTGATAACACAGCAATGTTTTCATTATTGCTGAGCAGTGCTTACAAAGAGCCAAGGTTTTTCCTCCTCCTCACACTGCCCCATCAGCGAGGAGGCTGGGGATGCACAGGAAGTTGGCAGGTGACACAGCCAGGACAGTTCACCCCAACTGACCTCAGGGATACTTCAGACCATATGGAATCATGCTCAGTATGTAAAACCAGGGGAAGAAGGAGGAAGAGGGGAATGTTCAGAATGATAGCATTTCTCTTCTCAAGCCACCATTACATGCGCAGAAGCCCTGCTCGCTGGGAGATGGCTTAACACCTGCCTGCCTGTGGGAAGGTTTTGCTTTGCTTGTGCACATGGCTTTTGTTTTACCTATTAAACTGTCTTTATCTCAACCCATGAGTTTTCTCACTTTTACTCTTCCTATTCCACCAGGAGGAGAGCAGTGCTGTGAGCGAGTGGCTGCATGGAGCTTAGCTGCCAGCTGGCGACACCACCTCCATTTACAAATGACCTGTGATCACCACACAAAGCATTTATTTGATGAAGCCAAATGTTTCCATCAAGGAAAGAATGTAATATACTCCACCACTTATTAATTAACTTTGATTTATAGTAATATGCAGAAAGACCATCTATTTCAGGCTCCAAGAAACATTCTCAGTTTTTTTCAAACGCATAATTTCCTCAGCTCACCAGGGAATGTTTTTCAACAGTTTCAGACAGAAGCTAGTGGAAAACAAGACAACTTAAGAAAATCACTTTATTTACCCTAAAACCATCCAGGAACATAGATGCCAAACCTTAAAGAAGATAAACCCAGAACTTACCAAATGAAGTGTAGAAAAGCCAGGGGTACTTAAGCTTCGTTGGCAGAACTGTGCAAAGCCTGGTTGAAGAGTAAATTGCTTCCTTATTTCTGCAGAGGAGTGCCTTTAATTAAGCAGAGAAAAATCTTTGTAATTACAGTTATCCCTGTACAGATTCCAAATGCCAGAGTTTAGCCAATTTAGTATCCTGTCCCAGTGTTTAGAAGTGTATTTTGGTGATGGTTTAGACTCTTCTTATTTTGTAGTTGATGCAAACCTCACAAAACATTTGCAGTCCTGTATAATTAAGATTCTGTCACTCTTTCAACAGATTTCTATCATTGTATTGCAACCCTCACAACTGGGGAAGTCCATGCAAGAAAGAACAATCTTGCCTTAAGTGAAGTGTGACTGCAACCTGTATCGCAATACTTGCAAGATTCACTTCTGCAAAGCAAAAATACAAGATAATAAAGCAGAGAAAGAAAAATGAACATCTCAGAGGCAAATATTTCAATTGACCAAGGGATAAAAACAAGACAGACCACACACTGAGCGGTGCAAGCCCAGAGTTATGAAAATAATGCAGTTTGCTTTGATAGGCCCCAGACAAATCAAGGAATGAATTTAAAAATCAGTCTATACCGTGTCAGCTAAATATTTGAGGAAAATACTAAAAGTGCTAATTAGCGAATTTCATTAGAAGCAGAAAGAGGCCAGTACCAAATTCTTCAGAAGTCCCAGAGTGATAGTAATGTACCCAGACCAAAAATTCAGTACAGAGTAGCCTGGTCATTTTTAATGGAAACTACTAAATTAATATTTAATATTATTTCAAATAATCAGCTTAGGAATAATCAGCCATGAAATCGTAACTAAACATCTACTATATATTTCACCATGAGCATTCAGGACAAGACTTTTAAAACAAGATGCAGTTAAATAAGTAAAACTATTAGCCTGCAGTGCACCAGGGCAGTCAAATGGGAGACAGGAAAATACAGAGGTAAAAAGGCACCCCCTTCCATATGTCACTATTCCAACTCCAGCAAGCACTAATAGGCATCTTAGAAGCACCTGATGCCACAGGACAGTTTTCCTGCTTGGTCTGCACTTTCTCTCTGCTGTGGTCTCTTGATTTCTATGACAACTGTACTTATTCTGTGACACTATCGCTTTTTTGAGCAAATATGTCAAAAACCTAAATTAGGCTCAATGCAGTTCTGCTCATGTTGAGAGGCAGACACCTCACAGAGGGTGTTAAGAGATATTAGGCCTGATTGAGAAAATAAAAGTTGCATAAATGAGAGTAGTTGTTTGTAGGTCAATAGGCCTACAAACAGGTGTGTGGGATATTGCTCCAATCTGCAGCGAGTAGTAACTGCCAATAGAACAAAGCCAGATTTATAGAGAAAGAAAAGAGATCCATTTGGAGGAGAATTTCCTACTCATCAGTGGTATTTTTTTAATGGGTATTCAATAACTATATAAGCAAGAAGCCTTGCAGGGAAAGTAATAAAGCCTGCGTACCCCTCAGATTATCTCTGACCTATCAGAAAAGCCCCCAAACCTGCTTGTATATCAGGGTTGTTGTGACTCATTTTCCCATTGCAAATAATCTCTAACAGTGAATGTATGTACAAAACTCAAATTATTCACAATTATTATTTTCCTGCAAACAATCAGTTTCTACTCTGTGCAGAAGTACCCATTACTGATGGAAATAATAGTGGTACCAGCCGATATTGGCTTAATGAGTGTTAAAACTGTGTTACAGTCTATTGCAGAAGTTCCTGCTGTAAACAATGATACAAGACATCTCTGAATTACACCAGATATAGGGTCATCAGTCTCTTTGAAGAGGAAATTGTACAAATTTTCAGCTATAAAAGAGGAAGCACAAATATGGATGAAGAGTCAAATTTGTTGCCTGGTACAAGCCTGTGCAAACCTAGCTAATTGAGAGCAAATACATTTCTTAAGAGCACTGACATCAATTCCACTGTCTCACCAAGAGAAAGAATCTGCAAACTAAATAAGTTCAATGGATGATGAATCTTGTAATCTGTAATGGTGATTGTAACAGTTCCATTGATTGATTTCAGAGTTTTCCTATGACTGAAAGAAAGGGGGAAGAAATACAGTAAAAATAACAACAAAATACAGTTGGAAGACAGTAAAAGTCATTTGAACCAACTCAGAAACTATTGGCTAGGATTATATAACTGAAAGACACAGCTGCTAAAAAGTGCTAAACCAAAAGCACAAGTTAGGTACACTGACATGGAGAAAATGTGGGCGTAACACTCAGAGACCAGCACGGAAACTTTTGAAAACTTAAGAACTGAGGTTTAAACAGAGGTCCTTCTAGATGGTTCTTTGATAATGCCAGAATGGCTGTTGTCTGTGACATGCCTGTTTTCTGATCAAACAGCTACCTTAGATACTGTGTGTGTACCTTCAGGAAAATAGTGGTCCACATTAACCTAGTGCATATCACATCCTAGCTTTTATGGAAGCTGCAGTCCATCTATGCCATGGCTACACTTTTACCCTCCTTGCCTGTACAGCAGCCCTGTCTCATTCTGAGGAGAGCTTTACAGTCATCCTCAGCTGCAACAAGGTCTATCTATGTGCTAAAAGTCTGTAAGAAAAGAAAGCAAGTGACTGAGGATGAAAAGAGTCACTGAAAAATCTGAGAGAAAAATCCTGTGATTTCCATCCAGTTGAAGCAAGGGGACCACAAAATTGCACTAAACATTAAAATGCACATCACTGTAGACATGCCTGTTTATTAATAGTCTAATGATCGCATGTACGGTGGGCAACTAGAAAATGTGGACTATAGTAAACTATGGTCCAAAATATTCGGCAATTATTGGCATATAATTGGCAATTATTAGGAGATGATGAACAGCAATGATGGATTTATCAGAGGGCAGTCCCATAAAGCCAATCTAATGCTTTTCGCTGATAGATAACTGGCTCAGTAAGACTCTTGAGACTGTCCTTCATAACACTCCTATAAGCAAAGAAAAGAGATAGTGGCTGGATGGAATCATGACAGGTGGTTTCAAAATTGGTTAATAAAACATATTCAAGGCATAGACATCAATAGTTCAAAAGCAGATTGCAAAGAAATTTTATTGTGAGAAGTAAGTTAATTTTTCCTCAGTCTAGTTCCAGTCCATTCTTTATTTTACAACATGGATGATGATATAGATAACATAGGACTAAAAGCTGGGGATCACATCAAACTGAAAGGAGTTGTGAGTATTTTAGAAACAGTCTGAAATCAGCACAGCCAGATTCAAGAAAAATAAACGCCTAAACTTAGGAAGGAAAAAAATCAAATACAGAAATAGAAGAAGGGAAATTAACTGTCTGAAGAAAATCCATGCCACAGAAAAGGCACTAAGTATACTGGCACACTTACTAAGTACCATGAGCAATGAAAAAGTGACAATATGTCTGTTAATTTAAGCCAATGAAACAGTGTTTAGGCTGATGTACACACTCGTAACACCACAGAGTAAGGTGCAATCAAATTTAAAAGGCTTCAAAAGACAGCAGTCAGAATGCTAAAAATTTTGGGAAGGTTGACCCATGAGGAAAGACTGAAAAAACAGATGTCACAAAAGGGATGACTGAGGGGAGACAGCAGTTGTCTTGACTGTCTGAAAAGTACCAATATGTAAAGAAAACAGTGAACAACTCATGTCCATAGAGAGAGGAAGAAGTAGTAATGTGCTTAAATTGAAGCAAGACAGTTCTATAAGTTGTTAGGAAAAAAGTTCCCACTGCAACACTGGAAGTGTCCTGAAGGAACTGGCTGATGTTGTCACAAAGCCATTCTCCATCACAGCTGAAAAGTCATGGTGGTCAGGAGAAGTCCCAAGTGACTGGAAAAAAGGAAACATTGCTCTCTTTTTTAAAAAGGAGAGTAAAGAAGATCTGGGGAACTGCACATTGGTAAGCCTCACCTCTGTGCCCAGGAAGATCATGGAGCAGATCCTCATGAAAGCAAGGTTAAGGAGCAAGCAGTACAAGGAGGTGTTCCAAGGCTGTCAGCACAGCTTTACTAAGGGCAAATTGTACCTGACCAATCTGGGGACCTTCTATGATGGAGTGTCTACAATAGACAACAACTTAAGATATATGGATGTCATATACCTGTGTTTCTGTAAGGCCTTCAATATGGTCCCACATGTCATCTTATCTCCAAACTGGAGAGAGACATGGCTACGACAGACTACTACAATAAACTATTCAGTGGATAAGAAATTGGCTGGAGGGGCATAGCCAAAGAGTTGCAGCCAATGGCTCTTGTGGAGTTTCCAGGTGAAGGTGAGTGAGGAGAGATGTCTCTCAGGGCTCAGACTGGTGCTCTTCAATATCTTCATCAATGACTTCATCAATCTGCAGGTTTGCAGATGACATGAAGCTGAGCAGTTCAGCTGACACAACAAAAGGAAGGGATGCCATCCAGAGGGACCTGGACAAGCTTAAGAAGTGGGCCCACAGGAATCTCATGAAGTTCAACAAGTCCAAGTACAAAGTGCTGCCCCTGCATCAGGGCAATCCCAGAAACGAGTACAGACTGAGAGAAGAACACACTGAGAGAAGTCCTGTGGAGCACAGCTTGGGAAGTCTCATGGACGAAAAGCTGGAAGTGAGCTTTTCACACAACAGTGTGTGCCAGCTGCATCCTGGGCTGCTTCAAAATGTAAGTGGCTAGCAGGTTGAGAGAGGGGATTCTGCTTCTCTACTATGCCCCATGAGACCTGCCTGGATTTCTGTGTGCAGGTCTGGGTTCCTCAGTACAAAAAAGATATGGACCTGTTGGAGCAGGCCCAAAGAAGGGTCATGAAAATGATCAGAGGGCTGGAGAATCTCTCCTACAAAGACAGGCTGAGAGAGCTGGCATTGTTCAGCCTGGAGAAATCTCCAGGGAGACTTCATCACAGCCTTTCAGTACCTAAAGGAAGCATATCAGAAGGAGGGACAACAACTTTTTACATGGGCAACTAGTTATAGCGCAAAGGGGGAACAGTTTCAGACTGATAGAGAAGAGATATAGATTAGATATTAGGAAGAAATTCTTTATTGTGAGGGTGGTGAGGCACTAGAACAGGCTGCACAGAGAAGCTGTGGATGCCCCATCCCTGGAAGTGTTCAAGGCCAGGTTGGATGGGGCTCTAAGCAACCTGATCTAGTGGATGGCATCCCTGCACATGAAGGGGAGGGTTGAATCTAGATTATCTTTAAGGTACCTTCCAGCCCAAACCATTCTGTGACTCTAAGTAGCCTTCTGGTGACGGCATAGTGGCAAGAGCACACTGGTGATGTAGATCATGTCTCTTAACTACCTGGAGCAACAGTGTCTGGGCCACTGCAACGCTTTCAAAGACGAGCAGTGGGACTCAGCAGTGTTAACAGCTCTACAGACCACTGATATTGACAGCTGTCCCTTTTCACTAGCTGAAAATAAAAAGATGTAGATTTGGTGGAGGTTTTTCCACAAAGGTCACTGCTGAATTCACAGTTCATCACCATTCACACTGGCATGTTGAAAGATAGTGTAAACTTGTAGAAAGATGGGAGATGATGGATCTTCTGGAGTTTTTAGAGTATTGGAGCAAAATAACATCAACTGGAATTCACTGTTCTACTCTGTGATGTCATGGGCCCTACCTGAATGATGATGCCGTACTCCTCTGATGCAAATACTGAAAAAGCTGGAACTCACCAGACTTCCTGATCCACCCAGATGGGACTGGAGGGTAGCCAAAAAAACCCAACAAAACCACACAAAACCCAAACCCAAAACTGGTGCTGCTTAATCTGAATTTCACCAGTGTCTGTCCCACAGGTAGATGTAAACCTCCAGCAACTGCTAACAAAAAGTTGAAACTTAGTCTATATTTCAAAAATACTCTCCAATTCAAAGTGTAGAGTTTGCATAACATATTAAAACAACAGTATAACCAAAGTAACAGGCTACACCCAGAGGTTCTTAAAATTAAATTAATCTTGTAGGTCAAATCTTGGGATGTTTCTCAGAGTAGAGCTCATTGAAGGATTGGGAACTTGGAGACTGGATTATTAGTTGGACCTGTATGAGGTGTCAGAAAGGGAAGATAAAGCATCCATTTATTTTCTCCCCCTAGCATATATTAGATCTGTGGCTGAATACTGCTGGTTCTATAATTAAAACTATATAAATGGTTATAATGCATAAAGCATGTTCTGCAGTTTCATTGTAAATTCTGCTCAGTGATATAGGTCTTTGAATATGCAGTTTAAAAGCAGGCACAAAGGGTATTTTGTTAGTGTGTATATAATATGAAAATTTAAGCAGAGAACAGCAATTTAGAAATAGAAAGAGAACAGTTTTAAAGGTCACCTATTAACTGGAAATCACAAACTTCGTAAGAAAAAACCTAATTTTAGAAGTATGTTTCACATGCATGGATGAAATTCTTCAAAGTTACTTACTATTAGAAGGGAGATAGGAAGAGTAATCCTTAACAACCTTACAATCCCTTCCAGCAGACTGAGGAACAGCGAGTTGTCTTCAGCAAAAGTTGCATACACAATTAGACAGCAAGGAAAGATGTAAAAAAATAAATAAAAAGATAGTACAGGAACTATCGCCAAAGATGGAGACACATTCACATTTAAATGTACACAGATGGCGGAATCATAAAGCAAAATAATGAAAACTTTTACTTAACAGGTAAAATATTCAGTCTTGGCTACCCTGAAGAACAATCCCCTTCATGTGACACTTTCACAGAAAATTCACAACTAGTTCTTGTGAGTTTTTTGAGTTTAAGATGAAACTTCTCAAGTTACAACTGAAAATAAGCAACTAAAAAGCTCTGGAAGAGAAAAAAATAACAATTACCTACCGCTCTCCTTCACTCCCACACAAAAACACACACACAGTTTTGGGCAACGATCCAGATCTTTAACTAGCAAATATGGGAATCGTGCTTAGAAGTCCTTTCCTTACTGCCAGTGGAACTGGCTGTTTTACTTCTAAGTTTCTAGTTAGTCCTTAAGGCACCAGAGCTCTGCTTTGTTAGTCACTGTTTACAGCAGTGGTCGATCTGAACCCGCTGCTGGTTCCTTGATGACTCGGGCAGGCTGTACGCCCTCTGGCACACACCTGCTTTGGGGTCTACCACATTAAGACTCTATATCAGCTAAAGCAATAACGATCCTATTCAAGATGGTTGAAATTTGACAACAGTCTTCCTACAAGAGATGGTGCAGGAACAAAGTAAAAATCTAGAAGAGGAAATGGTTGGCTTCATCGTGCTGTCAGCTTGTCACAAAGTAAAATGGGCAAGAGGTCAGTTTTTATTTTTGTCCCAGGTCATGCACAACATTTATTCAGGGACTGTTTTTCTCTGCCTTTCAGTTCTGCTGTTTCTCCCTCAGTAAGAGACATAAACACACATTAAAAGTAGTTTTCTAATCCCAGCCATGCAAAGAAACTGAAGACTTGTGAATTGGTCCTGATGAACAATGCTTTTATGCACTTTCTATTCACTGTATGGAAACCACGGGAAAGTTATGACATAACATTTGAGAAGACACTGCAAAGGCATCATTGACTAGTTGGCTCTTGCAATGAAAGTGGTTTAATGTGTGATGTTTCATATGATAGTTTAGTGGTACCTCCTGGAAAGCAGAGAGTATAAATCAATCTTATCTGTCATCCTATTACAGACTTAAACTGATCACGATAGTTTATATATGCAATACAAAGGTTCTAATTAATATCTCATATGATGCTAATTAACCATGCTAACAGAACATAAATATGTGTGAAGACATAATTGTTTTGTTGTCCACATTGCCTTAAATTCTATCGGCATACAGCATATGGACACAAATATTTCATTCTGAAGGGATTAACCTCAATTTATCTAATGATAATTCTCTGTGGTTGGCTCAGAGCACTCTCTGCTTGAAGTACAAAAGCTCACATTAGTGCCTCATTATTTTCTTTCAACTGAGATGTCTGAAGAAAGACTTTCTAACAAATGTGCCCCTAAAGTGGAATATTCTACAGGTTTATATTCCATTGCAAACCTTTGTAGTCAGGACCTAGCTTTACTTCCCCCCCTCCTTCTCCCCCTGCCCTAGTTCCTTGCCAAACTGTTGAAAAGTCTTCCAAAATATTAGATTCTCTACAATGATAGGGACAATTTCAAAACTGCTAGTGATTATATGTGCCATCCTCCTTTTCTACTGTGCTTTGAAAGTGATAGAAAAATAAACAGTTTGCTCTTTTAGATTTTTGTTTTGTTTGCACTATTCCACCAGTTCACA
>VWZG01000659.1:21726-32641 GCA_013396735.1 Grallaria varia | reverse complement strand
TTCTGAAAAAGTCTTTTCTGAAAGACTTTAAAGTTTCAGAAAACTGGTCTCAATAGCAGTTTGGGGTATTGTATGGTAGGGAGCTATTCCTCTTCTGTTAGTATTATGTGCTTCCATGTAGAGAGCTAAAGATTCAGGGAGGCTGGAACTAGGACTCAAGTTTCCCAGTTTTCATGTTAAATACTTTGTGTTTCTTTCTTTGTATGGTGGCTAATACTTGAATATTGTATACATAGAAGGGGTGAATGGAGAACCTTTTGTGACCTAATGAAACACAATATTCAAAATTGTAAGCTGATGGTCATGGCAAAAAGCAGGAGACGTTTCTTTGACATGTTTTTTACCCTGTTCATTTGAATGCTGGATTGTTTGTGCTGAGCTTATAATAGAGGCCATGGCCTGTTTATGCTTATAATTGGAAGAACAGGTCCTGTGTCTTAACTAGTAATAGATAATAAGTGGAAAACAGAAGACCCTATTGCATTGTATTCTGCATCTTAATGTTGCTGTAGGTGAAGTGGAAAGGCAGAAGCAGGAACATTGTTCGGTTCCACCCCACCCCTTTTTTCTGTAATCTCAGCTGCCAAACCAAATAGGTACATATCTACACAGGACCCTACATTCCTTTGCAGTATATTCGGTGTCTGAAAATAAGTCTATGTTCAAGTCAGCTTTATTGTGCCTGGTGGGAGTAGGCAAATACTATTTTCAGACCAAAATGAAACATAGAACTAAAATTTGCCTAATATTATAGCAGCAGCACAATGACCAAATTTTCATTGTAGACTGTAAGTCCTGACTCAGGACTTTCACTTTGATGGTATTAACACTGCGTTCTGCATCAGAAGATAAATTTTAATACATGTTTTAGCTTGTTTTCTCTGTTCTCAAGTTTAATTGTTTCTTCTTACAGGGACAGTGGTGTGAAGGCAATTGAGAACCTGATGCAAAGGAGAGGAAAATTTGACTATATATTGTTAGAAACAACTGGTTTGGCAGATCCAGGTAGTTCACATTACCGTTTTCATAACCATGATAATTACTCTGTTTTTATGAAGTGCTTATTTGCTCACAAGTCAGTTCATTTTGTAAAATGTAATATAAAGTGGTGAGCTGTCAGGCACGTAGGCTTTGATTGCTGTGTAGACTCCAATGAACTGGATAAGGTGCAGATACGAGGTTGTGGATGGGTTGTTTGGTTGGCTTTTGTTTTGTTCAGCTTGCTCGAAATTGACACTAAAGGTTAATAGAAATTCAGTTAAAATATATTTATATCAAGAGAAGACACTAGTCTTAGAGAAGAGAGGCACTCCCTGAAACTAGTAATTTTCAGTAGACTTTTAATGTTCTTTTAAAGTATAAACTGTTAGCATCTGATATATTGTTACACTGGTTGTGACAGGCCTTATATTTTGTGAAGTGCTAAAATACACTGTGAAACAGACTGAAACACTCTTTTTACAGAGCAATAACAGATTTTACAAAGTCCTTGTGTGCTCTTTTGTGATATTTATTATAAAAAGGTGCTTAAATTTGAGCTCATGTTAATAATAGCTTTCTAAAACAATTTTCTCCAAACCATCCCAATTAAAAATGTGTTCTTGATAGAGAGTGAAAGAAAAACTTACCAGAAATCCAATTGTTTCCCCTTGAGGAGACTGATGTTTTTCAGCTCACAGCTAAGTAGTTGTCATGGTAAAGTAATTTTCTTCAAAAGACAGGACATTGATCTGGTCTCTGTTACACACAAATTCTGTTTGAGTCAAATTGGAAAACTATTAAGCTTTTTGGAAAAAAAAAATCAATAGATATCAGAAAACCATTAGATGTTGTGGCCCTTGCTGTATCTTGCATGGGTAAGCACTGTGAACAACTGACAGGTATTTGGTGTTGATACAGAGTGATGCTGGGAGGACTGCATCTTATCACTTCAGGTGGACAATTTCAGGTGTTGGAATGACTTTAATTACTGACTTTATTTTTTTTCCCCTTTCTGCCATGTTCAATTATCTTAGCCTGATGGGTTTTGACCAGCCTGGTCTAGTGGAAGGTGTCCATGCCCACGGCAGAGGTGTCGGAACTAGAGTCTGTTTTGCCAGGGCCATTTTAGCAGAAAACAGGAGTAGCATCCTTCTAGGCCATATGTACTCCACAGGCATCAGTTCACAGATTCCAAGTCCATCGTAGAATATGGTCCCAATTGTCCAAATACTTGCTGATTCTTTTTTCTCTGGGCACATCAATTTAATATGTGCCATTTTGCAAGTTACTATACCAAAGAGAGAGTGCTATGTGTTCTGTTATTCAGAAGCACCCTCATCTGCATGGAAATTGAGTGGATATATGTTTTTTGGCCGGGGGAACAGTGTGTGGCTGTGTGGCATGATCTATAAACAGTGGCTGAAAGGTAAAAAGGGAAAGTACAGAATATGTAGAAGTGAGGGAGCCTTGAGTTACAGAAGTGACAAATAGTTGATATTACAGAATAAAAGTAATTTAGACAACTTGCAAGTATCAGGAGTTGTAAGATTTTTAAAGCTTTTTGTAATCATAGCTGTGGATGTGCACACCACAGTAATGCTTTGGTAGCTTTTGTTAGGTCAAATGTGTGACTTGACACAGGGTACTTGACATCTGTGATGCTTTCTGAGTTTGAAGAAAGTGATTTGAAGTACAGCATTACAAGTACAGTTTTTCTATGTCTGAATATTGGTAGTTCCCTGAAAAATCTCAATTTTGCAACTCTATATATACTGCACTTCTTAGGAGCTGTGGCCTCCATGTTCTGGGTTGATTCTGAGCTTGGAAGTGACATCTATCTTGATGGTAAGAAATGCAAGCTTGTTTTTCTATGCATTTGCACTCCATATCTGGAGTGGGTGTAATGTATTCTTAGCATTTAAGGCAAGGGCTCTGAAAATGTTTGAAGTGCATGAACTTGGTTCTCACATCATCAGACTGACCACAGAGATACCCTTGCTTATTCTGATGCTTTTTTATCTCCTTGGTGAGATATATCTGTTTGATAAAACCAACAAAAGTTGTGTAATTCTTTATTAAGGGATCAGATATGGAGAGATCTTTATTGTCTTGATTCTTATTAGCTAGATGTTATAAAACATTATTTACAAGTACTATTACAGCAAGCTTTTTCCGTTTTCCTTTCTTTTTTTCCCAATGCAGTGCTTCCTAAGTGGTTTCCTTTTTTAATGAACTTGTAGCTTGTCAACATCTGGATGCTTCTCCCTTTTGTTTTTGCTTTCTTTGCCTATTGTACACTTGTTAGCTCTAGTATTTGCAGGGTTTACTGAAATATAAATCATCACCACATGTAGTTAAAGAGCATTTTTGTAATGCCGGAAAAAAAAAAAGAATTTTTGACTTAAATAAATGTCTTACTAATGCTTTTGTCAGTTTGTGAAATATCCATTTAGTCTAGGAAGCAAACACCAAGTGAAATAAGAAAGAGCTTCCTAAATTTCTGCCTGACACTTGCAAATTCCTGGTCACTTAGCTCAGAATAACTGTGTACCTCAGTCAGTCCCCTTAATTTCTTTCAATATCCTGTCAAAGCATATCACTGCCAGTCTGCTGTCGTGGAAGACAGGCATTCACTTTATGAGAACTTATCTGACTTGTGTTTGTAGGTATTTTCTTAACACAGATATGACTAATAATTGAAAACAATATTTGTGTGACAAGTCTTATGTTCAGATACTTTCAGTGTTTCCATTTTATTATAATTGGTTCTAAATGTGCTGATATTGTTACTTTTGTACAGAAAGTTTACATGTTAAAAGTGTCAGCTGCTTTCAGCATATTTCTATTCCGTTTTAATGTTCTCTTTTAGGTATTGTATCTGTTGTGGATGCAAAGTATGGATTACAGGTAACTTACTGAATTGGTTACATATTTTAAAACTGCAGCATGAGAACAGCTGCTGCAATAATGTTCGTGTGGATGAATTAACTTTTAAAGTAGCTTTAATTCTTACACTGAATGAGAATGTGTTTCATTGGTACTATGTTTTGGATGGGAACAAGGGATTACTGATATTCATAGGAATTCAGGTTCCCACTGACGTAGCTGTATGTCTGCTAAGAGTTGTCAGGTTGCTAGGTACTTGATTCCTTCTAGTTTTATCACGTCACTCAGGAATCTTGCTTTCATTCCAAATAGGCGTTTGACTTAATGTAAAAACAGTGCAGAAATTGGTCTTTTAGAAGGTCATTAGTCCATGTTAGTTGAAAGGAGAGGACTAAGAACACATGTTTACTGGTGTGGTGACAATTGTGTTAGGACTTAAACTGGGAAGGATGCTAATTTTAATGGCAGCTGTGGTGAGGAGAGATGAGAGAGTCAGTGTCCTGGTACTACTTCACATGAAATGATTATTTCATTATATGAAAGCAAACAAAAAGAGCAGGCTTTAGAGTAATCTGTATAATGTAAGAACAGACATATAGAACAGTGAAATTGGCTAATAGCAAAAATTGTGATTAAATCAAATAGTCAACCTTTTTTTTTTTTTAAATAATAGGTAGGTGTTAATATAGTTATTACCAACTTAGTAACTTAAGAAGTGACTGCCTTGATTGAGTATTGATTTTGCAGGATTCAAAATAAAAGTGACCATAAAAAAAGGTGCCTTCATGGTATGAAAATTTCATCATGCTGTGGAAGTGTTTTTAATATTTCTGCATTTTGCAATGGCTGTAAAAACTGAGAGAACTGAAGAGTAATGGTTTAAAAATAAGGAAGTGATACTTCCTGTATAAGATTTTTTTGTTTGGACTGTCTGGGTTTCCCGTTTCAGTAGACCTGATCTAATAGCTGAGTTACCAAAAGGAGAGCTGTCCTGTCCTCTCATCAATTTGTGTTGCACCAGAACAGAACAAATCCCACTCCATAACAAGCCAGTTTAGCAAGTTCATTGTGTTCTGCAAGAATGTAGATGGAGGAGCTGGTGAACAAGTAAGGGAAAGGGGCTGATTGGCCCTTTTAAGCAGGAACCACCTTCCAAATCAATTCAATTACCACAGGAAATCATATCATGTCTTAGGTCAGCCCCTTTTCAACTGAGTGCCCTCATAGTAATTCAGATGTGTTTTATTATTTGCAAAAGTGTTGTTCTGTTTATCTTTCTTTTCATGCAATACTGAATTATTGTCTTAAATCAAATATATTTGTGTTGCAGCACTACATTATTATTGTTTGAAAAGTAATTTTTAAAGTATTTACACTTTAAAGTAATAGAAATATATCAGAATGTATCAGAAACAACACAAAATGTTTTGAAATATTCCGCTTTTCTATCTACTAGTTCTTTGACAGATCACTGAAAACTCTTCCATTATGTAGTCAGTAAGCCTGTAAAACACTGACATCACAATAGTAGTAACTCTAGGCTTTCTCGGTTATATACCAAGTAAACAGTTTCTGCTTTGTATAAAGGATGTGCTATCTTGTGCAATTCCTCTGGTTGCAAAGCTTGACCTCAACTGCTGCTTGTGATTCAAAGAATTTTGAAAGCAGTACAGGTAATGATACTGAGATAATAGGAGCAATTTACGTTTACATGCTTCAAAGAACCAACCCATCACAAGAAAAGCTGACAAATAGCCCTGTGACCTGTCAGCCGAATTGAAACTGAAGTGGTAATTGTTATCACGGGTAATCACTGTAATGAGTTTGTCGCCCAGCAATCCGAAATACTAAATTTTTTAATCAAGGGCAAACAGTTGGACAACTTGAAGTTGCAATTCTCTATGTCCAGGACTTGACGTCTGAACTACTGATATTGTTCTTCTCAGGACAACAAATCTGACAACACTTAATTGAATGGAGTCAATGCACAGAGGATTACAAAGGAGAGGTTAGAGGGGAGGTTTCCTCAGAGTCGTCTTGTTATGCTCTGCTTAGGTTGTGCACAGTCAGGAAATAGTTTTGTTTGTTATAAGGTGACAGAATCAGTTTGCAATAATCTTTATTTTTGTTTTTCAAGTCATATATTGTTAGATGCCTGATAGTTCCACTTAAAGAAAAAGTAGTTTCCTAGGTTTTTTTTTTTTTTTTTTTTTTTAAATCTGTGTATCTCCCATGACAATTAATTCCAGTTTCATTTGGTATTTCTATATGTCGAAAACCAAATTTTAAGGAAATATTCCTGGTACATTTATAGCTAATGAAGGAATGCGCAGGACTCTAATCTTCCCAGAAGTGTAAGCGTAAATGGCAAGTTACTACTAATATTACAGCATTGGATTAAAGTTTTACTTCTCCAGAGGTCTGCAGTGTTTCTCTCCTGGTGAGTCCTGCCTCCATGGTAGTGGGGAAGAAAATAACTTGTAGCTAAACCTTTGCTGCTTCAGCATCGTCTGTTGCTGTGCATAAATTAAGTAAGGCTTTATGTTGCTAAAATTCACACTACTGCTGGAGGTGCAGGTATTATTTTTCCCTTCCCCCAATTCTCCTGTGAGGACATCAGCTTGGGCAGACAAGTGGAGCACAAAACTGCAGATGATATTTAACTCCTGCAGCATGACAGAAGCTTCTGATGTTGGTCAGACTTGCCACGCAGTAGTGGTTTATTCATACAGACCTGGGTAAAGAGTTACCAAGTTTTGCCATCAAAGTTCATCAGCCCTTTCAGAGAAAAGGAGTGTGATTAAAATTATGCATATGAAATACTGTACTGCAAGCCTAACCCATTTTTAACAGTTAATTGAGGTCACGCTCATTTGTAAGACTACTGAACTTTAATTTTTTTCAGATATATTTTTTCATGGTTACTGTGTGTCATGGTGACTTTTTTACTTCATCATAAAGCTAAAAATAATTAAATATAATATAGTTTTCCAATTCTTTAGCATTATAATAATAACATTAATTGATAAGTGTTTTCATAAAAGTAATTATAAGCTGCTGTATTGGTGAATGTATAAATGTACTTTTCACCATAATTTTACAGAAAAATTTTAGATGGCATTTTCCTCAATGTCTTTTTGAAAAACCTCAGCTGAATTGGATTTGACCTTCCTTAATTTCAACTGAATCAAAATGTAATTAGATTATGATTAATCCAATTATTTTAATTTTTGTCTAGCACTTAACAGAGGAAAAGCCAGAAGGCCTTGTCAATGAAGCATCTCGGTATGGATTTAGAAATTTTGTATATCAGAGTTAGGAACTGACTAGTTTATAGAAGTTCATTGGAAGTGGTTTCTTTTTCGTTTATGAAGGCTTTTTGTTTCTCCTTTGCTTTAAAACAAGGTAGATTGGTGTAATGAGGTAGAGTGTAGAAAAGTGACTTCATGCTCCATTTAATCTTTCTGCCAACACCTGACTCTTCTACTTTAAAAGTAATGGATTTTTGCATAAATGAAGGGGAAGCACCTGTGTTGGGGGGAAGAAAAACATTTGTTAGGACTTACCAGAACTAGTAGAACTGGAGATGGAGAAATATTTCTTGATAGATGTGGAGCCACAATAAGTAAGGGTAATTGTAACAACTGAAGTCTTCATAAAGCAAAGAGACTTAAAAGTATCACTTTACAAAGACTGCATGCAAGAGAAACAGGCACTTGTGAAGTTGTTACATCAGTCAGTACTTTAGATAGATGACATAAAAAAACCCACCAACCAACCCAACCCTAAAAAACCTGCTTAAACAAAAAATCTGGCAAGCCTTAATTAGGGCATAGCATAACACCTCAAGGAGAAGCCAGATGTTCTACTGTAGTAAAGATGTTCATACTATTTTCTGGGGCCATGGGAGAGACGATGTTTCTGCCTTACAGATAAAGTATTTGTTCATGTTGTCTTTTTTTTCCTTAATACACAGGCAGGTTGCATTAGCCGATCTTATAATCATCAACAAAACAGATTTGGTTTCAGAGGAAGAACTGAATAAACTCAGAACATCTGTGAGGTATAAGGCTTGTGGCATAACAGTTAATTTAAACATTCTTCTTGCTCTTACTACAGAAATGAGATCTCGTGATTACATTGACACAAATTGTTGGCTTGTAAGGGGAAAGAGTCTGCCTCTTTCTGATGGTATTTCAGTACTTCCGTGCTTACACAGTCTTAGCAGTTTGCCTGTCAGGGTAAGATTTGATGTTATGTGCTAAGAACAGGCCTTTCTCTTAAGTGTCCATGCTTTTTCATTTCTGGGCAGCTGTTGCCACTTTTCAGAATTAGCTTCAGGGTAAAAAAAAATCTGCTGGTAAATGTGAGTTCACTAGCAAGTGCAAAGATTTATGGAGAAAGTTGCAAACAGTTGTCATGGGAGCAGAAGAACCAATGGTCTGAATCAAATTAGTGATTGAAGACATTACCGTTTTCTGTCAATACCATGGTAATCCAAATAAGTCATTGAGATTTTTAAATACTTCACAACTGTGCAGGTATTTGAAATCTGAAAGTAAAAATGCATATACCCAGCAGAGTGTATCATGAGAAGCCCTGGATAAGAAAATGCTCTCACTGGTAGTATCTTCTTGTCAGAACTTAAGAGTTTCCCAGTTTGAGGGGAAGCCAAATATCTTAAACCAATTGTCTATTGGTTTTGCTTAACAAGTGGATAATAGAGTGGGGGTGCTGTTTTTCAGGGTGCTGTCCCATAGTTAACATATTCAATCTGTATATCATGGTCGTATTTTCATCTAACTAATGATTTTTCCATTTTATTTTAGGTCAATAAATGGACTTGTTAAAATTATAGAGACACAAAGATCAAGGTATTAAATGGCCAGTATTACTAGGTAGTAGATCCTCCTTGTTATGTGACAGTTTTAAGTGTTCTATTAGATCCACTTGCTTAAAGAAAACTGATTGAATTACAAATATTTAATTAAATATTTAACGAATAAACATCTAGATAAAAGAATTCTTTTAAACGAGTAAAAATGTATTTTTCTTTGTTAGTGTTCATATTACAGACTCACAGAATGGGTCAGGTTGGAAGGGACCACAGTGGGTCCTCTGGTCCAACCTCCCTACCCAGGCAGGGTCATCCCAGAGCGCATGGCACAGGATTGCATCCAGATGGTTCTTGAATGTCTCCAGTGAGGGAGACTCCACAGCCTCTTTGGACAATCTGTTCTGGTGCTCAGTCACTCACATGGAAAAGAAGTTTTTCCTTGTGTTCAGGTGGAGCTTCCTGTGCATCAGTTTCTTCCCTTTGCCTCTTGTCCTATTATTTGCACCACTGAGAAGAGCCTAGATCCATCCTCTTGAGACCCATCTGTCTGATATTTGTATACATTGATGTGGTTCTGTCTCAGCTATCTCTTCTCAAGTCTGAACAGACCCAGCTCCGTCAGCCTTTCCTCTTAAGAGAGATGCTCCAGTTACTTCATCATCTTTGTAGCCTCCACTGGACATGTTTCAGGAGTGCCATGTCACTTTTGTCCTGAGTAGCCCACAACTGGACACAGGACTCCAGATGTGGCCTCACTAGGGCTGAGTAGAGGGGCAGGATTAGCTCCCTCCACCTACTGGCAATGCCCTTCCTGGTGCACCCCAGGATGCCATCGGCCATGTTGGCCACAAGGGCACGCTGTTAACCAGACCTTGTAACTGAAGAGCAGCTTGCAAGGCAGTGGTGTCTATGAGCTAATAATTGGTCATGTGCACTATAGTTTTTTCTTTCTGTTGTGTCAGCTTAAATATTGCTTCTGCAAATAAGTTGTTACTACAAAATTACTTTGAAAACAGTAGAAGGAAGTTTATAAGAATCAGGAAAATCATTGCACCCCTTTTGCTCTTTTTCGTTGAAATTCTGACTCGAATTTCTTCTTTAATAAGAAGTTAAATGGATATTGTTTTCCCAGGAACATTAGGAAAGCCGTATGTCTTCCAGACTGCTAGGACTGATTTGTGTACTTTTACATCAATTATTTTACTATATTGTGATAGGTGCTCCTATGATACAGGTTCTTGATTTAAGCAATTATAAAAGGGAAAAATACTAGACATAATCTTAATAAAGTATACTTCATTTTTTTGAAGTTATTGTCAAATCTAGCTGGAAATTGTAGACACAAGTACTTTCCGTTGAGAGATCAGATAGGACCAATTTTGAAGAAGGTATTAAATACCATTCTTTGTCTTAAATGTCCCTTAGGAAGAGATCAGTATGTGATCTCTTCACATCCTCTTTGGTGTCTGATGCCAACCAGCGCTAAATTTCAGATGTGACATTAAGTGGGCCTCAGATTCTTTCCTCAGTGACAACTCTGGTTGCTTGTAAATATTCTTTAGTAAATGATGCATAATGCTCTTCTGTGATTAAACATGCCAAAAGTGAAACAAACACAAAATTAATTTATTGGAATGTTACCTGAGAACATATATTTCTTAATTAGGAGAGTTTGTTCCTCGAAAGCCCACAATTAAAAGGAACTAATGTAGCGGTTTCCTGAGACTTCTATGTGATTTTTCAGAATGTTGCCAAGAACAAAAAACTGGCACTGAGCTGGTTATGAATTTTACACAGGAATTGTTTATGTGCATTACTTTATATTAATCTTAGAAACTGCTTTGTAAAACTACTGTTGAATGTAAAAGTTTAATAATTCTGACCCTGCTTCAGAGGTGGCTTTTTTTAACCTCTCATGTTCTTTTTATTTAGCCACATGTCATTAATTGCTTTTGGAAAGCTATCAGTTGCTCTTAGCAGTGAAACCTATAGTCTGTATTTCTTTGTAAGGAAAAGTTTCTTACATGAGTTTATACATAACCGTTCTTACAAGCAAATATAAATGCTGTCTGTTCTGTATTACGTTTTCCATTCAGATCTTAGTGTTGAAATCCCTCTTAGTAGTGCTTGTCTCATGTAGTTATTTCAGTTTTCTTTGCTAACAGTGTGTCAGTATAAGCTACATATATTCCACGGGTTCGTGTCTGTCTT
>VWZG01000659.1:2319-15019 GCA_013396735.1 Grallaria varia | reverse complement strand
CTGAGACAGATCTACATGGTCTCTTCAAAATTCTATGTAGTTCTAAATTATTTTGGCATCTTTAATGTTATTTTTAAAACCCATAATTATAAATTAGGTGATTGGGATGGTTTAAATTTTATATCAATTATTCAGTAGCTGTAAGGAAGGTGATTATAGCCATTAAAATGTGTAAAATCACTTGTTTCTGAAAAGCTTGCAATGTTCTATGTTTCTGTTTTCTACTTACTACTCTCTGTTTTGCGAAGTGTTATATGAAAAAAAATAACACAGTTTTTCCTCCCTTCTCTTACTTGTACAGCTTGAAGTCTGTTGTTGCTTACAGATTGTAAAGTTACCTGGTGACCTGCAGCATAATTTTAATACTGCAGTTCTCACTCATTGGTATAATGAATATTTTCTTTACTGAGAAGACTGGCAGGTTGCTACTTGCCTGCATTTTTTAAATGCACTGTAAAATACAGTTAGATATTTTATTTCTCTTTACAGGCAGGAACTTGGACAAGGAGATCATTAAAGAAGTATTCATAGCCACTGTGAGAGAAAAACAAGGAAACAGTTGACATCAAACTACAAAAAAGATTAAATGTCTATTCTTTTTCTTGCAATCTATTTATGGTAGAAAAGACTGAGTGACATGGGATAAAGTAGTTTCTTTATCCTTTCTCAGTTTATACAACAGTTAAACCCTGAAGTCTTCCTAAGGATCCCATCTGGCTGACAGCTTAAACATTAGCTTTTATGGTCTAGAATCAAACACAGTTCTACCATTTTGGATTTGGCTTAAGTTGTGTCAGTAACATCCTGTGCCTTTGCAGATAGACGAAAGGCTGTTGTTTATGTTCTACATGAGATATTACAGTAGGGATATGGTAAATGTGTTTGAAGCCTAGTGCTTTCTGTAGCTAACTGTCTTCTCCTACTTGAAAAGAAGAAATAGTGATTATTGCCAGTGATGTAATCACAGTAAAAATTATTTAGTGTTTACTATTAAACCATTTTCCATCTCTTTCCACTTGTTTTGTGATTTTTGAATGTATATCCATTCTAGGTACCACTAAACCTGCTGTGTATGCAAAACTAAAAATACGTAGGTGGCAGAGGCTCAAGATCACATGGAATATATACTGTCTGCATAAAAGATGTGAATGCTGCATTCAGTCACATATCCAATGGGATGAATTCTTAGATATTCTAAGGCCATGACCCTGCCAGTTCAGGATGTGGGGGACTTGAGGCAGCACATTTTCACTGTGTTGTCCAGGCTGCCCAGTGTGATTTATGGGGTTCTGTGACACTACTTTGAAAACTTAGTTTGAAGTTTTTATCTCTGTACTTATTAAAATTTAGAGTTGAATTTCTGCCCTGTACCTTCTCCAGTATTCTTCATTCCTCTCTTAGCTTTAGAGGGATATTGTGACTACAGCTTGGGTGAAAGCAAAATAAGTGAATGCAAAAAGCTAATGTGGAATTAAAATTTTTTCTAAACAAAACACTAAGACATGCAGTTCTGAAGAATGGGGTCTTAGCTGCAGTTCTTCATGGATGCTTGCCGATGTCTGAAGAAGTAGAAGTTCGTTTTCAGTACTAGAGGTGTGTCATTTGTCCCATACCTCACCTCAAAAAAAAAAAGGGGGCCATTCCTTATCAGCAGTCTTAAGATTTTTCATTTTGCATCTACTAAAATATATGACTGTGGAGTTTGTTTTCAAAATTGCTGAAGAACAAGACACGGTTAATCTTTTGCTGCCAGGAGCTGGTATTTGGTTTGATTGAAATACTTGTCATGTTCTTAACTAAGATGGAGCTCTTCAGTTTTCCTGTGGATACATCAGCAGGCATGACTTCATTCCTCACATCAGAAGTAGTTTTAGATAGCTTGAAGTAGTTTCCTGAAATTATTTTTTTCTCTAAACTAAAGCAAGAGAAAAAGAACAGTTGTCTGCTTGCAATGTTCCTTTCTGTTTAGCAGAACTGGGAGGCATTTGAATGAACTGGCTATGTTGCTGAGCAATTCTGTGACAGTTTCCTTTGGCAATTCTCTTCATCTTGAAAGCTAGAACATGTTCTTGTGCTGATACATGTTTTGAACTACATAAATGACACAGTCCAGAATGAAAATCTGTCAAATAATTGCCATCAGTGTTACTGATAGAATAATAAGATCACTTAAAAATCAGCAAAATTGTGGATAATGCATTTGTATTTTTTTCTGCTTTTGCTTCCATTTTTCATAGGGTAAGTGATCAAATACCTTCTGTCTTATAACTGAAGAAGTGTTCTCTTTAGAAAGATTAGTCTTTGAAATGCCCAACTGTAATTAACTTTACATTTGAACTAAAGTTCAGAGATTTAGCAGGAAGAGCTTCAACTATGACTCATAGTGGCAAAAGCCACTGTCGTATTTTAGATGCTTGTATTTGAATATTTGCTCACCAGCCACGTATTCCAGCACACTCAAAAATTCCCACAAAGACTGTCAATATACTGGGGTGGTTTTCTGTTCCTGTAGTGGGGCATCTCTGTAGCTGGAAATCTGTATAGCTCATTTTGATACTCCTTATTCTTTCTCACTAGGACTTTTCCCTGTACTTCTTGCAGTTGTAGTGTCAGAAAAAACTTTAGTCAATTCACACAGCTTTGTCTCTGCTTGTCATCTGTAAACTGTAAATTTCCATGGATCCCAGGGGATGGAGAGCAAGCAGCATCCAGGCAGGGTGAGGGTATGTACCCTCTTGCCCTTGCTGCCTGTCAGGGTGCCCAATGCTTTGTCCTCCATTCTGTTGACACATGATACTGGTAACACAGCCAAGGACGTCATCTTTATCCTCTTCCAAGAAAACCACTGTTTTCTTTTCTTGGTTATTTATATTTAGCCAACTTTTTCTGGTCCGTTCTTGTGTGTCCAGCCTGGGGGGTGTAAGTCTTTTTTAGCATCATGCCAATATGAAAAGAGGAGGAAAGGTAAATGACAGAGCTCCAGTAAAAGCTGCCTGTAGCAAACTGATGGCAGTATTTGTGTTACTGGAGTTATGTTAAGGATGGCCTTCTCCAAGAAAGTGGAATTGGGTTAAGGCGAGGTTATGCAGGAGGCTGGAGGGTTATGCTGGAGGCTGATATCACTCAGACATGTCCTGAGCTTGTGAGGGCGTAGATGGTAGGGCAGCTCAGAGATGCTGAGGCTGGGGCAAAGAGGAGTCTGGTGAAGAAGAGCATTTCTCCCCAGGCAGGTCCCAAGAGGGGCACAGCAGGGAGTGAGCTACACCTTCTGGAGAAATGGTGGCCATGCACACCTGGGCTTACTTCCCAACCTAATAACTCCCTGGGTAATGGTGGTTCATGCTCCTCCACCAAGACAGATGAAGCAATAGGTACAAAGTGATCTTGTCAACAAATCCCACACATTTTGTTCCTTAGCAGAGGCAGAGGAGTTTCTGCCCTACAGGCAAATTGCAATGATTTGATCACCTCTGTGCCTTCATGAATAGTAAACATCTACAGCAGTCAACTTTCCAATATAGTGTTTTATTCCATGGTATTCTACTTTCCACATGTTTTTATAAGCTGTGTTAAACTGGAAATTAACAGAAATTTGTCCTTGCACTAACTCCTGTTCCATTTGTTTATATCATCTGTTGGGTTTAATCTTCAGAAATTATCCAGGGAGATGGATGGATGAGGTTTAATTTTTCTGTTTTATTATGCCCTTTAAAATTTAAGCAGTTCTGAATTTGGTAGATTTCCACTAGATTCTTAGTTTTTATTCCTTATGTATAACCTCCCATTGCACTGGAGCAGGTTGTTGTGCATGTCCCATCCCAACCTTCACAGGCAGGATGTGGCCAGAGGGGACAGGACAGGTAGGGTCAGGATTCCCAGCCACCTGCTGTCCCCATGAGCCACCCTCTTTCTCTGCTGCTGTAATCAGCCCAGCAGCCCTACAGAGCCCACAGGAGCTGCATCTGCCTCTCCTTGTGGGGCATTTCCCTGCTACTAGGAGTGTTGGCCCAAGCATTTATCTGTTGATTCTTTTTCCTCCCTCAGATCCACTTGGATATTGGTTTTTTTTATGTTTGCTACCATGATTTGCTGATCCTGCAGTGCTCTGCTGCTTCACTCTGCATACAAATTTACTATATAAATTATATATGCTATGTGCAGGTCCCATTCTGCAGTGTTTTATCTGATTGTGGGTGAGTTGTATATAACTGTGGGCTTCCAGTGCCCCATTTCTTACCCACCCCATGCCTGTGCTCCTCTGCACCATGTCCTTGTCTTTACTTCTCAAGGCCACTGATGCTGTATCAGTCATGTTTGTCTATGCTGCATTATTACCTTACAAACATAAATATCCTGCACAGAATGGTAGCTTGTTACTGCTAGCTGTAAAAAACTATGGTTGTAATATTTAACGATAAAAAAGTAAAACAAGTGAGTAATTTGTACCTGACCATTTAGAGGAACTGCTGTCACAGGTAAACCAAAGAACAAAAAGCATCAGGCAGGTCAAGAAAAGATTGGCCAGACCAGGTGTGATGAACTTCAGCCCTGAGGTGCTGCACACTCAGTTCAAAGCTTATGGCCTGTTACTGAGAGCAGCAGTGCCATACTGCAGGATGGCAAGGTTACATTCCCATCCCAGTGCCCTACACATGGTCCTTTATTCTTCCAGCCATGGACATGCAGGCAAAGGGAACAAAGAGGAAGTCCAGATCAGCCAGCACCTTCACAGAGACAGCCTGCTTGAGGCATCAGGGCCCCAGTGCACCTGGACCTCAGTCCTGCATCCACCAACATCCATAGAAATTTTGGGAAAAGAATGCAGCTGGAGCAGATCAAACATCAAGCAGTCTAGGCTGTGTATTGCCTCTTAAGAAATGAGTAAAACACTTGTTGCTTGTGTTTACTTATAAATTCTAGTCTAAAGTGTGGTTTGTATAACAACTGAATGCCCTTCTAACTTTATAACAAGATGAAGGGGCCTGATAAACTGAATTGGCTGCCATCAGTGTTTTGGGGCCCACCTGAACAAAGGCTGGACATTCATATGATATTTAAACTGTATTTCCAAGAGGACTCAGTCATAACCATAGAATCACAGAATGATAAAATAGATTGGTTCACAAGGGATCTTTAAAGGTCATCTAGTCCAACACCTTGCACTGAGCAGGGATATGTTCAACTAGATCGGGTTTATTATAAATAATAAATTAAATAAACAAAGCTTCTTAAAATGTAGTGGTTTTATTTTCTTCTTTGTAAAAATCCTGCTACTTGTTCCCAAAAACATGCCTGTAGGATCAGCATCTACCTTAGAGGACTTGGGGGAAGGTGAGTAAAAATCAAAACTGACAGAGTTTCTGGAGTTCTGGTTTGCAAACAAGACTGTCAGAAAGCCTCATATCTCAAAGGACAGCTCCTCATGAGTTAGAGCTGTAAAGCAGCATGTTACTTGGGCTGAAATAAAGAATTTACTACCCAGTAAGTAAATTTTACTCAATAAGGAACTCTGCTGTTGTCTCTACGAGAAACAGAATTTGTTTCTAAATGGGTATTTATCCCAACTTCTCCATTTCTTTGCCTGCTTTTGCTTTCTAGTAATCACAGGTAGGAAAATATCACAGTACACGGGTATTTGCTGTCATCTAGTGGTAACACTTATTTCAGCAATTATTTGTTAGCTCTGCAACAATGTGGATTTAGTCTTCTGGGAAATTCTGTATCTGATTTTGGTTTTATTCTGTTTCTAGGTAATAAGGCAGAGGATTTATGAAGAATAAAAAACCTTTATCCCTTTTATGATGGTTAAGTCTAAAATCATAGATTTTTTTTTCCCCTCTGCAAATTCTTTCTTCTAAAACTAAGAGAATACTGATTTTATGTTTTTGATGAAGGGTTTTGCTGACATCACAGGATTGAATTATGATGGCAGAGAGTATAAGTGAAAAAAGTAAGCTTTAGCTTTCCACCCCCACCACCATAGGAAGAGGGATAACTTTAATAATCTTCTTAAAAAACAGTGAGCAGAGTGTTTTCCTTACAGTATCTTTCTATGTTCTTGTTATTCCTATGCTCCCCAGTTATTCCTGATGCTATGGGATGTACAGTGACACATGAAATCTTGAGGGATCTTCTGTAATCACCTGTATTCTCATCTGTAATATACTACTCATTGTAGTGTATTACTGGTGCTGGGTTACAGGACCTATTGCTCGATTTAGCTCTGCATGTATCAAGAAAGCTGCATCAGCTTATGTTCTTTGAAGAACTGTCAAAAAAGGCACCCCTGCTTTGCATCAGTTAAAGGCAATTACACTGACAGAATCAGGAAAACCACAAGTGTTAAAGCTGAGATGCTGCATTCTCCCCAGGGTTTGGCGTGCAGGAACGGGTGCATACAGCACTTCTGGGAAAGGGTAGGATGGATGGGAAATTATGCTATGCTATAATACACCCTTGACTTAGAGATAACACTTAGAAAATGTGTATGGAGTCCTCAGAGACCCAATTCCAAGTTTACATGAGCCTCTTTCTAACTATCTCTGTAATAACAATTTGTATTATAAAGAAGAAAATTAAATTGCCATGTGTTGTTTAATATGCTCCCAGCACCTCCCACTTGAATGTGATCTTAAGAGGACTGAAAGATAACCTTGTACACTTTGGACCAAGATAATTTCAGAAGAATTATTTTGTATTAAGGCAGGGATAGCTTCAACACTGGAGAAAAACTAAAAATAAAGGTCCAGAAACCCCATGACGCTGCCACTTTGGTAGGGTGTTTGCTGATTAATCATATGGCCGTGGAAGAAACTGGATGGGAATTATCATGATCTGGTTCAAAGTAAAACATGACAGGCGAAAAGGGTAGGTGGGGGTGGGGGATACATCACCCCAAAAGGGGAATATGAGGAAGTCGAACCAGCACTCTCAGTAGAAGAGGTAGTTAGAAATAACCCTCCACTTCTGTGCAAAAGGAGCATCCTGGGAAAAAGAGCTGGTAATTCCAGAATAAATAAGTCAGCATGTTATGTCTCTGAAAGCATGGTGGTCTAAATCAGACAGACTTGTCCAAGCCAGGTCCATGACAGATCATTTTTGCAGCTGTAGGCTCCAAAGACCTCAGCCCAGGTGTGGACTGCAGAGACACTTAGTGTCTCTGACAATCTTAAGGAAATGCCCTACTTCACACCTGCAATTTATTATTTTACTTTAGCTAACTTTTTATTGCAACTGCCAAGTACAGCCACACTCCTTTTTCACAGCACATGAAATTATTGCTCCACTTTCACAGACTATCAGAATACAAATAAAAAAATCTGAAGTCACCCTGGATTTATCGGAGACCGGATGAAAGTTCAGGCAAGACCAGGAGTGGAAGACACACCAAAACCAAAAGGTTAGTTTGTCTGACAAAAAGTTTCAGAAGGTGTACATCCAAATGGATATCCCTCACTAAGCACCCTTCCTGGTTTGCAGGTAGTGAGAGATGAGAGCAAACTTCTCAGAGATGAGCCAGAGGATATAGTAGGTTACATAAGGAAAAATTACATCAGACTTTTCCTGCGGACAGAGCCTCACAGAGGTCGACAGAGAAGACGTGCCCACAGAAGGAGGCGCTGCTGGACCGCTTTCCAAACCTCATGGTGGCACCTGCAGCTGCGCGGGGCTCTCAGCTGCAAACCGGGACTCAGACCCAAATCTCTTAAGCTATCTTGAAACTGCACCTTCGACTCATTTTATCTGATATTTGGTCTGACCTTAGTCAGTGGTTCCTTCTAGTTTATAATTTCAAAGCACTGCTTTTATGTCTGTCTAACCTCACTGGTGGCCAAAGAAACAATCAGACTGACTTGGATGTGCAAAGGTTGTTAGGCAGACATGATAAGTTGCTGTGAGAATTTTTTCTTCCTTTCGTCAGCTATTGTCAGAAGATAAAAAAAGTTTCCTGGCAAAATCAATTTATGCTGTAGAATTTAGATTATGCATTCTGAAAAATTACTTGACCTTGACATGAGAGAGAGGAGATGTTTTAAAAAGAGAAGAATCTCAAGTGCTTTGTCCGATAGCAGTCCCTTAAATGGCAGGGGCAGACACCGCCAGCATAATAAAGTTAACTATTTATTTTTCAGTGGGTGCAAAAAAACCCCAAACAAACCTTTAAGGAACTATGCAAAGTGATCAAACCCATGATATTACACTTATTAAGGATCACTGGAATTCTGTCTGTGAGCCTTGCTTAGAACTGTGATTTTTTAATCCCTAGGTCCCAAAGTGCTTTCTAAAAGGCCAGTGAGCTTGGCTGGTGAAATGAGGAACTTAAAACATAATGGACCTTCCCCAAAAACTCAGAAAAAAAGCTGCTATTAAAATCCTCCCCCATTTGAAGGAGCTGTTTTTACATGCTGCTTTTTGATTCCTTTTGGTTTGGTTTGGTTTGGTTTGGTTTGGTTTGGTTTGGTTTGGCTTGGTTTGGTTTGGTTTGGTTTGGTTGGTTGATGGGTTGGTTTGGTTTGGTTTTGTGGTCCTGAGTAGTTTTAGCTTTGAGTTCTTGTCGGAAACACTGAGGTTCAGAGCAGGGAGATGGCATTTTCCCTTTCTTATCTTGCTGTTGTTGTAGAAGCTAACACAATACAATCATTATGTTGAGTGTGTATCTTCCTTCAAATATGTTTGTGAGTCGTGCCGTGGGAACATTTCTTCCCCCGTGTTTTTAAACTCTTTATATGCCTTGAATTAATTTTAAAATCATGTGCCTTTAAAATGGATGGACGGCAGATCTCTACTGTAAATTCAGTCTCTGCTTCATGTACTGATCTGTCAGTACAGCAAGAAACCCAGCAGGTTTCCTGCAACCTTTACCACCTAGCATCCCTGGGCTAGTAGATAGATAGGCAAGATGAATTTGAGAATGTGTGTCTCATTTCTGTATTGTCACTGCCCAGCTCCCAGAATCAAACCATTGTGTCTCAGCTGAGATTTTCATTTCACTCAGTAACCTCGCCACTGAGAAAGACAGACATAGACAGAGAATGTGCTCCCATATAAGGAATGGATTTAGAACTCGAAGTAATTTGTTTGCCAGGAATCTGCAGTGCACAAGTGGGTGATGATGTGGAAGAGGCCATTCAGTTGGTAGTATCTGTAAGGCATATTTTGTCATGGTTATAGAACATGATGTCATCTGAGCTTTACAGCCTGGAGGCCCAAGTTGTGTATCATTCTTACTGGATGCAGTGATAGTACCTATTTCTTGCACCTCTGAAAATCAGACCTGAAATCTGCAGGTCTGCAGCAGTAGGAACAATCTGTAGGTTGTGTTTTATTCTTTCCGTATTATGTGCTGGAATGTGAATCATATGAATAAAGTTTCACTCTTAACTTGTGACATAATTGGTAAATAACCATAAATGGAAATGTAAGGCTTCCACAGTGTATGTGGAGTTAGTTCCTGCTAAATCAGGCCTTGACAACCTTGGCCGTACAAACAGCTTCTCAAACAGAACTTATCTGTCTCTGTCACACAGTCTAGCAAGACTATGGTGACTGCACAGTTACTTTTACATAAAGTAAGATTAAATAACTGATTTTCAATTAGAAAAAGAGTATGGAACTCTTGACAGTGGGCAAAAATAATGGTGGGAAGCATCCTTCCATATTTAGCACTTCCACATGGAGCTTGTATTTGACTTAGGAAATCTGTCACTTCCTGAGCAGGAATTTAATTAGCTGATTACAAAATGATAGTATTTGCAAATATTAGTATTTTAGATGGCTTAAGTATATTTCTAGATTTTTTTATGTACTCACAGGATTAATTCCATACATCTTTGATTGCATCTCTGCTACCTTCATTCTGGGCATTAGCTACACTAAAGCATATTTATGGGGTAGGAGAAGGGAATCATACTGCTGAGTGCCCTCTCCAATTGCCTTCTCCTCCAAATAGAATCACAGGGTCATAGAATATTCTAAGCTGGAAAAGACCCACAAGGACCATCAAAGTCCAACTCCTGGCCCCGCACAAGGCGGCACCAAGAATCACACCATGGGCTGGAAAGATTGTCCAAATGCCTCTTGAACTCAGGCTTTTTTGAACAGAGATCAAGAAAGGAGACCACTAGGCTGTGTGCCTCTTTTCTATCCCTAGCCTTTTCCTTACTCAACCCCATTGTAATTCTTTCCACCCTTTAATCATGTTACTTCCCTATCTGTATTTAATTAAATGCATGTGCTGATGGTCCATCATTGTGTCCTAAACTTTCTGGTATCAATTTATTTTTATCCCCATTAAGGAAAAAGAAATAAGTCTCATGTCTGTGTGTAATTCCCAACATGAACTCAAATGAAACTTTCCTCCCAGAAGATGCACTCTCCAAATATCCTAACTCCTGCTGGTGGCTAATGTGTGTCCAAATAATGATACAAGTTTTACAGCTTACTAGAATGATTGAATCTAGCAACGCTTAAACAAACGTTACTGAACAATACCAGGAAAAACTTGAACCATATATTACTTGCAGTCTTTTTATCAATTAAGCATTTATTCTGCCTTTGTTCCCCTTGTACTAATGCAAATGGGCTGCCAAATGAGAAGCTGTAATTGGTTCAAAAATGTATGCATTATGTCCTGGAGTTCAGACATCCAGCAAAAGACGTAGCACAACAGTGCCTACTTTGGTCCACACACAGCCATCTAGCAATTCTAGCACATGAAGTAAAACTTCAGCTTATCAGTTTTTATTTTCCTTAATCTACAAGGAATGCAGAACAGGTAATGTATCTAAGCAAGCTGTGTAAATAAGTACAAGTGTTCTTGCTAATGAGGTGACATAATCAGAGGAGAAGCATTGCATACCCCCTTGCAGGGTCAGAGAGAGAGAGCTTACTTTGACTCCCAGGAACTGCATTTTATTTCCTCTCCCATGTTGGTGGATCACATTCCAAGCTGCTGTTAAGGCAGATTAAAGACTCAACTGCTTACCCCGCTCATGGCAGGACTATAGTGGGGACAGAGACCATTGGTTGGGTCCATGTTCAGATCTTGCTTCTTCTCAGTGTTGGCAAGAACCACCACATGACAGATCTGTTGTGTTCATACACTTGCATGACATCTCGTGGCCTCACATTCAATGCCCTTCCTGAGCATTTTCACAGAATTACTTGTTGAAAACAAGAGTGATGAGACTGGTCTGTCAGTAACACTGGAAAAGAACAAATTGTTAATGATTCTAAGATATCCAAGGCCCTAATTTAAGTAGGCATATTGTTGTAGTCTTGGACATTTATCCTGATTTTCTCTGCCATGGAAAAAACTATTTGAATAAACTTTCTGCAGTCTTTGGACATTTTGAAGGATGTTCCTTTTACAACAGTTGCTTTATCTGTTAGGTTAATGATTGATGATTGTCCTGCTACCCTTCCTCAGTCCTGTTCTTCCTTCCTTGTTTCTCCTGATCAGATGGATAGTAACATGCAATTTTGTAAGCCAGACCTGACTTAGACAACATCACATAGCAGTGATGTTGACATTACAGTAAATCAGTTATCAGCGATGAGAAATATGTTTTCATGGGATTTTTCCTGTTTGGGCTTTAAATCAATTTGCATTTAAGTTCATGTGAAAATGTTCCTTAGAACAATTTCACAGTAATTAGAGACTCACAACTGTAGTGGTGACTAAGTACCACTTTCAGAAAAAAACCTGAGTTGTGCTATCCATGAGCTCATATTTCTCAATACAGCTCTTCTACAAGGGAACTAACTTGTGTCTGCCTTTTCTAACCATAACAGAAAGGCTTGCATAGAAAAACTTTTATTTATGAACTAAATGACAAGACAGATCAAGTCAGTCAAAATATCTACAAATTTTTCAATTTTACTTTTCTCTTTTATTTTTTTTAACCCCTAAATAATTTACATTTTGAAATATAGTCATTGCAAGTCAAAGAAAACCAAGTATTCACATGTAGGAAATGCCTCGGAAGAACTGGGTTTTAAAACTGGTTTTGCTTTTATTAGCAAAACAATATATTAACTGAATTGCAGTTTTGGGAGTGGTTTAGATATGTCAACATTTTATTTTTAGAACTTCTTTGAAAAATGCTTTTTTCAATAGAGTGGACACCTCAGGTCACCAGATCAAACGAATTAGAAGTAATTGTGTGGCTACAAAGGCTTTCTGTTGCTATGGGACAGACTTCTTTCCTTCGAGTTAACAGAGGCAACAACCCAAAGCCCAACCTCAGTGTATGAAAAAAATTGAACCTAAAGGGACAAAGAAAGACACCAGTACAATGATCGTAAAAAAAGATGAGCAAACATAAAAACTACAGCTCTTAAAGCAATTAACATTGCCATGTTGTCACAAGACAAATGAGTTACAGTAAACATTTTAAGGCCCAGGAATTAAAAGGCTTTAAGAATCAAAGTAAGGGGTGAGAATGTTCCTGAACTAGATAGCATATGTCAAGCCAAATTTCTAAAATTGGCAGTCAGAAAGCTAATTGGTTTACTTGGAAATGGAACAAATTTAACATGTATCCTATCACTCCATTAAGTTGTTTTTTATTTTAACAACCTTTCAAAAACTAACTCACAACACAGTCTGATAATATGAAGAATATATTTACCTGTTGTTTTCCAAGAAGACATTCCAGACTTTTAATATCATCGCATATTGATAATTAATCATTTGTTA
>VWZG01000658.1:586215-698195 GCA_013396735.1 Grallaria varia | reverse complement strand
CACTGAGAGCAGCAATGTCGACGCTGAGTTGTGAGAGAAAGATGTACCTTGAAGCCAATAAACACTAATTCCTTTGCTTGTTAAGGTGTATAAATGGTTAGAAGTTTTGATAATTTGTGTGCATGTGTTAGGAGGACTGATTCTCCCACACACCCGATGCTGAAGATAAAACAATGCCTGCTCTGCTTTCTAATACTGAAATTAGTGTTCAAGAGTTTTATTTCCCCAGTTTCTGGAGACCCTGGTGGAACTCTGCATCTGATGCTTGACAGATTCATGGAATCAAGAGGACTCCAGTGCACACCAAAGGTTTTCTGGGGAGATCCTGTAGTCTCCATATCTGGCGAGTTCAGGGCATGGCCCCTGGGATTTATTAAGGCATTACAGGGAGAGTATAATGAGGCTGCTGGCAAGTCTTGCTGAATAAAGGTAAAGGTAACTTGGAAACTAGGTTTTGGGCTAGTTTGTATGTTATTACAGGGATGTCCAGAGTACCAGCCTTATGGAAGACAAAAAAGTGTGAGAATGTATTTTGAAGCACTGGAGGGAGCTGGGAGGTGCAATGGGAGGCTCTCTCTCCAGAAAACAGTTAATTGAATATTGAAATAATTGGTGGCCTTTGTACTCTTTGGATGGTGGTGAAAAATAGCCAAAGAATAGAACTTAAAGTTATAATACAACGAAAATACTTGGTGAGCACTGGTGCATAAGGGCTTGGAAACCGGGACACTAACCATGTGAGTAACACATGAATAGCAGGCAGTTCTTCCAAGACTCATTTATCAAAGAACAAAGAAAGTTGTGGGTACAACAAGTCTCATGCTGACCTTTTTCATTGCAAGTAATTTGACTACAAGCCAACCACTCTATTCCATAAATGACAGCCTGAGCGAACCTTTTTTTAACTCTCCCTCCTAAGCAGCTGGCTGGATGGCAGTGATCTCCCCATGAGCTGGGACACCTCTCAAGATTACTCCTCAAGACTGTGAACGAAGGTTTTTAATACAGTCAAATAATTTTGCTTAGTTTACCTGAGAAAACTTGCCTGAGAATAATACCGTTAAGTATTTTTGCTTGCTTGAGAAACTTGCCTGAGAATGCTATAACCTTTAAGATAAGATACAGAGTTTATAGATGGAAAGGATGTATGTTTCCTTTTTGTATTGTTTAAAAGGAGTAACCAGTCAGAAGCCAGCCTCCAAGGCTGTGAAACTAGTCATCCAAGAACAAAGAACAGAAGAATCAGTTTCAAGACTTGGAAACTGGACAACTGAAAAAGGAGCTGCTCAGCATTTTCTGTTAAATCGTGTACATTCCCAATAAGCCTGGATTATTACTATGGATAAGGTTTTCCTTTAAGGTTTTAAGATTTTAATAAACTAACACAAATAGAAAAGAGTTAATAAAGAACTAATGTAGAATTATTTCAGGCTAAAGTCATGTATACTTCTAATGTAACAAAACCCTTGCATTTTTGCTTAACTTGCTGAGAATTTTCTAACTTTTAGATAAGAGATATAGCTTTTGCAAGTAAAGATGGACTAGGAAAAGAACCTAACTTTTGCAAATGGATAGAATATATCTTCAAACTGACAAGTAATCAATCAGCATTCAAGGCTGTGAAACAGATCATCTGAAGCAAAAAGATACAAGCAATATAACAGACTAATTTATGCATTAAAAACAAAAGCTGTTTCTAAGAGACTGTAATGGTAGTAAAAGGACACTAGATGACAGCAAAGACCATGACATAATTTCAGTGGATCTAGATAACGAGAGGTGTGGAATGGGCGGTATTTAACAAGAATGTATAACAACTTTTGCAAATATAAGCTTTTTGCTTTTGTGACTTTGTCAGAGCACTTAGGGATGGAGTTATCCTTGGTGCACCCCAGTACTGTCAATAAAGGATGCCTCTACTCAACATGGATAAAATTTTGGTGTTGAGTTACATCTTTGTTTCAGCTGGAAGACCCCTGACCAACTGCAGGTGTCTGGTAAGTGACCAATATCACACATAATCTTGTATTAGAGTGCATTAGATTTTGTATTGGCAACTTTGATTTCGTGTTGGTAACTTTAAATCACTACTATAACCTGTGCAATAACAGAGTAAACCTTGCCACTGAACTTTGTAAAGTCTCAGTTTTACAACATTTTTAATAAAACCACTTTTTCTGATACCTTTGGTGGTGTCTCTTCAAGTGGTCTAAGTCACCTGCCTGTGACACTTTCCTTGCATAAGGCTCCAACACATTCAAAAGCCACACACCAGCACCCACATCCCTTGCTCCATTTCAGAACCACCTCCTGCATCTGCACTCCGTGTCCCCTAATGTAGCTTGTTTCTCACTTACCAATAAACCACATGGCAAGGACTTCTGTGGCCCCCCGGTCCCATGCGACACAATATAGCACTGAAATGAGGTACACTGGATTGCTCTAGAATTTCTCTGTGTGTCACAAACATGGAGAGGCATGCCTTTTATGACAAGATAACTCACCTAGCTGATCAAGGTGTGACATACTGGATCAGTAATTATTGCATCAGAACCACCTTGCTGGGAGTGCCTCTGTGTATGTGGAAGGGGAAGGGATGGGTCAAACCTTAAGGAGGTGGGGTGGCATCCTATCCCTCATGGCAGGCCCTGGAGCTCACACGGGGAAGTGCCAGAGGAGCTGTCAGTCACAAACAGCCCAGGAAAACTGTAACACACCACATTTTCTGGAGCCCCTGACCCAGCTCAGATGGGCAGAAACAGTGAGAACACAGCCCCTTACCCTGGTCTGGAACCCCAGAGGGCCAGTGGGTCAGAGGCCTCACCTGGGGTGTTTGGCTGTAGAGACCAGAGCAAATAAAACCAGAGGTTTTGGGGTGCCACATGTCACAGCCCTGCCATATGGATGTGTGAGAGCTGGTCTGCCACAAAGTTTTGGTGGTAGCTCTCTCTCCCTTTTTCTCCTCTCTCTCTTCTTGCTCCCTCTGCTTCTTTTTTCTTTACTCCTTTCCTTGATGCTTTGGGTGGCTTGGAGCTGGAGGGCTTGAATTTGACTTAAGTGTGGTGAATTGATTATTACCTTGGGTGTTGCTGATTAGTATGTGCTGAATTGGTATTGTGGTGGAACATTTTGTCTAGCTTGCGTAATGCCCTTTTTGAACCTTTGCCAAGTTCCCTTATTTTCTCCCCTAATTTAATAAAGAAACTCCTTAGAAACAAGCCTGTGGCTTATTTAATGGATGTTTTCATAAAGTATTAAAGAACCCTATATATATATATGTACATACACAAATATTAAAGTAATATTCTTAGCAAAGCCCATGTGCTCACAGCTCCGGGTCTGGAGTGTTACACAAGGAAAGCCAGTCAATGTAATCAGTTTGGATTTCAGTTAAGCTTTCGATACTGTCTCTCACAGGATCCTTCTGGACAAAATGTTCAGCACACAGCTGGATAAACACATCATGTGATGGGTGAGCAATTGGCTCATGGGTCAAGCACAGAAGGTAATAGTGAGTGGGGTGACATCAGACTGGTGACCCATCACTAGCAGGATTCTACAGGGCTCCATCANTAAAGTAATATTCTTAGCAAAGCCCATGTGCTCACAGCTCCGGGTCTGGAGTGTTACACAAGGAAAGCCAGTCAATGTAATCAGTTTGGATTTCAGTTAAGCTTTCGATACTGTCTCTCACAGGATCCTTCTGGACAAAATGTTCAGCACACAGCTGGATAAACACATCATGTGATGGGTGAGCAATTGGCTCATGGGTCAAGCACAGAAGGTAATAGTGAGTGGGGTGACATCAGACTGGTGACCCATCACTAGCAGGATTCTACAGGGCTCCATCATGGGCCCTGTGCTCTTCAGCGTCTTCATAAATGACTTGGATGCAGGAATGGAAGGGATACTAACTAAACAAGTTTGCAGATGACCCAAAAGAGGGAGGAGTTGTTGACTTCCCCAAAGGCGGGGAGGCTCTGCAGAGAGACCTCAACAAATCAGAGGGCTGGGGAACCACCAACCATATGAAGTTCAACAAGGGAAAGTGCCGGATTCTGCACCTGGGGTGGGGCAACCCTGGATGTTCGTACAGACTGGGGAATGAGATGCTGGAAAGCAGTGCCATGGAAAGGGACCTGGGGGTTCTCGTCGATGGCAAGTTGAATCTGAGTCAGCAGTGCCCTGGCAGCCAGGAGGGCCAACTGTGTCCTGGGGGGCATCAGGCAAAGCATCGTCAGCTGGTCGAGGGAAGGGATTGTCCCACTGTGCTCTGCACTGGGGCAGCCTCACCTTGAATATTGTGTGCAGGTTTGGGCACCACAATACGGGAAATATATTAAGCTCTCAGAGAGTGTCCAAAAAAGGGCAATGAAGATGGTGAAGGGCCTTGAGGGGAAGCCGTGTGAGGAGCAGCTGAGGGCACTTGGTCTGTTCAGCCTGAAGGAGAGGAGACTGAGGGGAGACCTCACTGCAGTTACAACTTCCTTGTGAGAGGAAGAGGAGGGGCAGGCACTGATCTCTTCTCTGTGGTGACCAGTGATAGGACCCGAGGGAATGGCCTGAAATTGTGCCAGGGGAGGTTTAGGTTGGGTATCAGGAAAAGGTTCTTCCCCCAGAGCGTGGTTGGGCACTGGAACAGGCTCCGCTGGGAAGTGGTCACAGCACCAAGACTGACAGAGTTCAAGAAGAGTCTGGATGATATTCTCAGGCACCTGGTGTGACTCTTGGGAATGGGTGCAGGGCCAGGAGTTGGACTTTGATGATCCTTGTGGGTACCTTTCAACTCAGCATATTCTGTGATTCTGTGAGCCCAATAAAAAGCAGTCATTTCTCTCCTGCAGTAACAGGACTTGCGCAGCTCACCTTGTAGCACAAACACAGCTCTTCAAAACTGTTCTCATGAATGTAATCTCTGCTCAAGACTATCTATCCCACTGGATCCATCAGGTTTAGGTGTATTTCAACAATTTTTAGCTCCCATATAGGCAGACTTGCATTCACAATGAGTTTCAGAAAAGTGAGTTTTGCTAACTCAGCACTGTGGAAGGACACAAAAACCACCAACAAACTCTTGTTTTCATCAGTTGTGTCTCTGCTGCAGATGGCACGGAGCACAGGTTCTTCTAGCGCTGTCAGAACTTTGCTTGCAGATGAGAAGATCGTAGGGGGAAGACCAGAAGCACAGAAATTATCTAGGAAAAGTCTGATGCCTTTTCTTAGGACAAACAATTCTAATTCTGTTAAATTACAAAAATGCCATTCAAATGTAAATTAAAAAAAACATCAGGTGAAAGGCATTTGAATTGAATGCAATTAGCACCACAGACTGGAGCACACTGTTCGCTGTGTAGTAGTCCCTTCCAGGATATAAATCCCTGGGTACAAGATGTGCTGACATTAGGAAAGCTTTACCTATAAGGTTTTTTTCCTGCACTTCTGAACTCCACACTGGCAGGAAATCTCTGTCTCTGGCATGCTTCCAGCTTCATAGCCATAATCCCATGTGAGTTCGGTTCCAGCCTTCACATGTCTAAGAAACAAAACACTTGGTCAATTTGTTTGAACTACGTGAAACAGTATTGGGCTTACAATCTGTCACCAACGACTCAACATGCAGACCCAAAAATTGTAGGAGGCAGGGACCTCCTACAATAGGCAGTTTTTTGGGAGAGAACCAAGGAGTTTCTGGCATACACATGCTGCTTTGCCTACCAGAGCTACATGGAGTACAAATACCCACACATAGGTGAAAAGAATTTATCAAGCAGTGCGACACTGTCAGAGTCTAAACAACATGCTCTAACTTATACAAAATTCTGGGAAACAAAAATCAAACAAAACAAAACCAAGAAAAAAAAAAGAAACACTCCCCCCCACCCTGGCCCCCCAACCACTTAAGTGAATACATCTTAAATGAGAACACAGTTTTGTTATTTTTACTAAGTACAGTGCATCATGGAAGTTTGAACAGATCTCTGGATATGTTAGTGAAGATATCATCTTTAGTCTGACAAGCTATGTTTTAATGCAACTGCACTATCTATATGCACAAAGAATTAGAATTTAACACATGCTCCTCATGAATCAGCAGCTCTGACAGTACATGAAAGAGAAGACATTTCTAAGGTAGGAAATTCATTGCCCAAAATGAATGCCAAACTAAATACTTGAGACTAATATGCTGAAGGACAACTGATGGGAAGTACAATAAAATATGAGTATTATAAAGAAGAAAGTAATTCTCTAATGTTTCTCACTGGATACAATATAAGGGACATCCAGTGAATTACCAGGCAGCAGGCTGAGAACAAACAATGAAGACTTTTCAAACAGCACATAATTGCAACGTGGGACTTGCTGCCTTAAGATGTTCTAGAGGCCAGACATGTAAAAAAAATGAAAAGGTGACTGGGTAGGTTCATGGAAGGTACACAATTAAACTCAATGATCCAGATGAAGTCCTTAATGTAATACAGTTGTAAAAGAGTCATGCCCAGAAAATGGGAGAGGCAGTCAGGGGAACTCTCCTTCAACAACTCTCCTCCTTCCCTAAGTGTCTTTGCTGATCATTATTATCTCTCTCTACTTGCCTCAGTCCCCACTACACTAGTCTCTACAGAGTACCTGAGCCAGAAGGTCTCCAGCTAAAACAAAATCTTTTTTCTGACGTATTTCGACATACTCTCCTCACAGTTCTTGGAAGCCTCACAGTGCAATCCACAGCATCTGTGTTAGTGTAGACCAGGATTGCATGGCTCCACAGAAGACAAGTGTTCCCTGGAACTCATTTCTCTCTCCTCTCTATTGTAAGTCAAATTCTCTCCTCTCTATTGTAAGTCCTCACATCGTACCACTGCTGGCACATGCATCAGCTAGATTCATTCAGACAATTAATCTTTCCACCCCTGGCTTTAGCTGCCACCTTCTTTTGTCTCACTGGCACCAGCTCTTGGTACCTCCCTTTCTGACCGCCACTAAGAAAATACCTGCATCTTTTGCTTTCAGAGCAGATTTTCACCTCCGAGTATCCTAGTGCCACCTCCCTGTGACATGCTGGGCTACACAAGGTCATGTTTCTCTTGATAGCTGTAAGAAGGCCTGGCGCCAGCTTGTTTTGCCCACAAACTGTCTCAACTTTAATATCCTGTGGGGCTCCATCTTGCCCTACGGGACCCAGATCTACTGGCCATTCCTTGAGACACAACAGTGGGATGAGTGAATATTGGCTTTCAAAATGGCCATGCTGAGTTAAACATATTTCTCCACTGAAGAAGATTATCACTGAAATGAACACAACAAAATCAAACTTCCCCACTTTACATTTCAATACAAAACTGAAGAAAAACTCATCAGTGACAATCAAGAAGCTGTATTTCTTCTGTCTTCAGTGCATAATAAGAACTCACCAATAAGAAGGTAATTTTGTGCTTTCATGATCTAAGCATCTATCCCACTCCTTAGCAAGATTATGCCCTAATAACTAAGCACTGTTTTTTTCCCCTACTGCTTCGAATGAACAGCATTAAACTTCCAAAAGTTCACCTGTTTGTGAAGAATGCCACCCATGGAAAACTTCTGTTGTGAGTCTCTACAAACACACTTTGTGCAAAGAGATTTGGGCAGCAACTGTGCTGTAAAACAGAAAGTCTGAATTAGAAACAGTGAAACACCACATCATTGGCTGAAAAACCTATTTTCTGCCAGATATCTGTCACTAGTAAAGGCAGTTTCTTCCCTCTGTTCTCTAGTCCCCACAGAATGTTTATTACTCAACGCTACTGCCACTTGTTTTTGCAGTGACTATGTCTCTTAAAAGTATTTTTTCCTTATGAAGACCAACTTCTTTTATCAAGCTGTCCTCAAGAAATGTATGATCTTAGATTCCAAATGCACCACAAATAATCAGTATGTGACAGATGTATCTCGCTGTCAGCCAGGGGAGCAGTGCTAGGGTGCAAGCAGTGGATTAAATGACTGTGTGTTGGCAAAGTACCAGATGTGAAAGGTGATTCAGGTGCATGTAGGAGCATGGGTATGCTCATGGGTGCAGAAGAAAGATTTCTGCAAGATGCATTACTAATCTTTACACTGTATTACCTCTGCAAGGAAGAACGGCTTAAACATACTGCAAGGATTTTGCTGTGAGACACATATTCATGCCAATGAAGAGAAATAAGTTATCTGCAGAGTACATACAGATGTGTCTATGAACCATTCTTCTTAGCTGGAGGTACTTGGTAATTCACTATTATTTCTTTCTTAGTAAGTCAAAACTGAGAAGCTTATTTAGCAGACACATACACAGTATGGCAGATCACTTTCTGAACCTATGATTGAACAGTAGGGAAGTTTTGTAAAATATCACAACACTTGTCCTAAACGAGCACAAACTAGAATTTACAATGGCTGGGAAACAAATAAAATGAAGCTGAGAGAAAGCATGGGGATCAAAAAATGGTGCCATTTGGTTTCTGGACTCCCAACAAAGGCCATCAGGATAAAGATGTCATCCATGACTGGGGAATATGTCACTCAGGAACCCAGTGGTGCCAAAAACTACAGCTGGTATGTAGGATGCATCAGCTTGTGGAGGCACCAGCAGAGACTCAACCTACTGTCCTGTCACTTGTAATTGCAGGGAGCATCACATGTACCTTCCTAGTCATGCACCTACCACATGCATGGTTTATGTGCAAAAGCTTTCTAGCTTAAGCTTAAATAAAAAAATGATGTATTTGCAAAGACAATGAAGAGAGAACACATGCAACTTTCTACTTACATTTAGAAAACGACCCACATTTCCTTCTTTTGTGGCATCCAGTACATAAATACTTTCTTGATTAGCATTCTTCGGAAGCATCATGTCACCATCAGCCTCCTCACAAAATGTATCTTGATTTGACTGCCTGCTATTTTCCACTTCACAGGCAGCTTTTAGGGGTACATTGTTGGATGGCCTCCCAACACATGTGTCATCCAGCACACCTGACTTGCCATAATCAACATCCTGCAGTGACAGACTTTTTCTTTTGTATCCTTCTCTGTCCACACCAACAGACTTAGTCTGTCCAATTTTCATGGGATATTCTTCCTTCTGCTCCTGGGTGGATTCTGTCAATGGACACATGTTATTTTTCAACACCAGTTTAAGACCAAAGTCTTTCCCTTGTTTGGCTCTAAACTCTTACCCACCCACTCTTACCCATGTCCTTCAAAATCTAACCTGCTTGCTATTTACAACTCTGTAACACAAGCACCTTTTTACATGCCTCTCATCAATCTTTCCACAAATGACTGTTTCCTGCTGTGGTGCCTAAAGCACTTGCTCAAGGTATCTGTGTGTGAGCAAGTCTCTCACTCTTCCCAAATCCCACTTCAGATTGATTTCTTCCACCTGGCATTTTTTTTCATCATTCTCCACCTTAATTCCCAAGAGAATCACAACCTGTAATTAAGAGAGAAACAAGATGCATGTGCTATTTGCATCAGTTTCACACTGCCTCTCCAGCTTGAGGTCCCCCCACCCCTGCATTATATCCTGTTCAATTTTTGTTGACTGGGGCATGTACTGGGTGTGACACAAGAAGACCTGCAAGACTGACTTCCCCATAACTGCGCTGTATTTGAAAGTTGCCTTCAGGACAATTCATGTCCCCAGATCAATCTGGCAGGCAAAAGATCACCCTGTACCAGTTATAGCACTGTGTTATGCAAGGTAGCAATGATTTCTGTACCACTGAGCTCTCTTAAAACAGCCTCCACAGCATGTGGACAACATTGTTCTGCTCTGAGAACAGGCCCAACCACATTGTCTACATTCAAGTCTATTGCCTGATGGGGCACAACCATACAAAGAATGTGATATGTATACCTCTGAAAACCTACTTTCTTTTCCTTTCTTTGTTCCACTGGTTACTTTTGTTTTGCTTGACTGATGAATCTGAGAACTATTATCTTCATCTGAGCTGGCACTGTGAACCTGTGCATCAAATGAAAAGGCTGTGATGTATTGTTGCTGTATGCTGTAAGCGAAGCCTGAACATACTTTTTAAAGAGTTTCAGGGAAATGAACACATGTGGATTTCTCCTCTCCTGCCACAAAAAGGCAATTAGTTATGGTAGCTCCAGAATGGACACCACTGCCAAATGTTAGCATGAAAATCCCATGAAATCACTTCTTAAGTGCAATGAATGTAATAAAACCTACAGAGTAAGTCTATCCTAGTTTTCCTCCTTTGCACGTATTTGCAGGCAACATGTCACACTCGGGTCAGGTCAAATTCTCCCAACTCTACCACTGCATGAGAAAACTGAGTACAAATCCCAAGATCCTCCTCTCTCCCTGTTATGCCATTGTTTGGGGAGACATCACAAAAATATTATCACTCTGACACCACAACCCTGTGGTTAGTTACAACCAGAGGTGGAGGGTGAAAAGAATTTCTTAAGACTCTCAAAGCGGGAGTGTGACGGGTGGAGAAGGGAAGGCTGTGAGTAGTTAGTGCTGGTCTGGAGGAACATGTTGAAGGACTGGTATTGGAGAAGGGATGGGGTGCAGCTTCCAGCATGGCAGCTTAGCTCTCAGTGTGACACAATCTCATGAAGAAAGGTCATTGGAACTATCTAAATGTACAAGTTGAAAAGGTCAAAAGTAACATAAATATTCAGTACAGAAAAATGGATCTATTAAACCCACTTATTATTATTACCACTTTTAGCTGGTGATTGCAAAAAACAACTGCTCTACTTCCAGGCCTTCTCGTGGTGGCAATACTTGAGCTCTTTGGATGAACCCTACATAGAAAGGTCAAAAGGAAATTATAAAAGACATATAGACCCATAAGTAACTCTCACAACACACATTTATCAGTCTCTAGAAGAGACAACAGCACAGCCCGCAGTCTGGCCTCACCCCATGTTTTATGACTGTTTTGCCTTTAAGAATTAAGGACCTAGGCTAAGCTCTCTATAGTACTTGCAAAAAAAACAGTTGTTCATACTCTTTTGAGAGCTCAGCAGCTGCTTTTACATCCTTTTCCAATTGTCCTACTGAGAACCAAACTGTATGGTGTTTTACAATTACTACATCAGATTACCTCAAAATAGAGAACCTACAGACAGAATTTTGCCTTTTTCCTGCTACTACTTTCAGCAGTTTTGACATTGCAGCTTTCAAACAGGAAAGCAAAGATGTTGTGAGAACAAGGGATAGAGAGGGAGATAAAGGGGGCAAAAAGCAATATATAGCAGATATAGAAAAATACTTTCCCACAAAAGGACCTCAGTCCTTCATGTCAAGAGAGGGTTGAAGAAGATGGGAAGCAGTATCTGGTACATACATTTAAAACATCTAAAATCACATTCATTCAGATTCCATTCAGAGTGCAGTAGAAAACACCAGTTTCAAAACTAATATCTGTACAATGTCTAGCAATAAATAACAGCTCTTATTCAAGAAAATTTTAAACGTAGAACATCTATAAGTGTTTTCCTGCCACAAAAAAAAAAAAAAAAAAATCCTGGTTCTTCTTTGGGCTACTGATAATAGCAAGAAATGCTGCTCTTTAAGGCTTTATTAAGATTTAAACTCCTTTGTAAATTCAAAATGCGCAGAGGCCACAAAAAGCTGTGACATTACTATATGGCTACATTACCTTTAAAAGAACAATCTGTTCATGTGAATGATATGTCAAACCTAGCACAAGGATCTCCTCTCAAATGTTTCCAAGTTCAGCTGGACTGTCATTTCTTAAGAGGCAGAATAACAAAGTTTTTTTGTCTGTCATATTTTTTTTACACAGCCTATGCATTAAACATGTTTTATTCTCAGCAAAAGAAATAAATGAGATTTAAGGTAGCAGTGTAGTACAGGCAACTTTGAAACTCTGCTTCTCTGCAATTTTTAGTAACAGCACTTCACAGAAGTAAAACTTAGCTGATTGCTTATAACTATGCAATTACAAAATTATGAATTCACTAGGTTTCCAAGATACCAAAATGCAAGTGAGAATACAGTAGCAGATATTTTTTAAAGTTTCCACTTGCCATTTCATGGTACTTCTCAAAGATCCACAATAATCTTCTACTATGAAAAGAACAAGGATTTGCAATCATTCATTAATAGTACAAAGAAAGTGTTTCCAAAGTAGCGTGGCAAAGGAATGAATAAAGCTTAAGGAAAGAAGCTCCCAACTTCCTTCTCAAAAGACTACAGCATGATATTGACACAGCCACATGGTAATTTTGCAGTAATCTTATTTTAGGAATGCTGATAGGCTATGAGACTCTGAGTGTACAATGAAAACATAATTCACTGCACAAGTGAGGTGTTGTCGGGCCCCTAGAAGGAAACATTATGTTACAAATAACAATAGGTTTAGAGACTGGGAGCAAAGGACAGGACAGTTAGTGACTTATATGTTACTAAGCCCTCCAGTGTCATCAAGTATCTTTAAATGAGTTATCTCAAGTATCTTCTATTAATTGTTGCAAATTTGCATTATGATTAATGCTGTGAACAGGTCAAGTGTACACTATAGATGAACTGGATTTCTAGAACATGCCAAGTGATACCCATAGCAAGTAAAATTCCCATCGAGGAAAACCCTGTCCCACTAGAAGAAATACTTGGAAATTAACAGAGAAGTACAGAAAATAAAAAAAAATCCACCCTCATCTGACATTCAGTTCTACTCTAAGTTTATATAATAGAATTCCTAGAATAGCAGAATACTGATTTTGTTATGCTTAAGTTTACTTCGGTCAACTTACAGGGTTGATTTATTTTCACTATCCACAGTTTGAGACAAAGATTCCTGATTCTCAAGAATGTCATGTTTACCAGTCTGCTCTAGTTCAATCACTGAATTTGAACAATCAGTGTCCAGTTTTCTTTTTTTGGAAAAAAAGCCATGGTTTCTGTCATTCACAACACTCTTCTCTTTCAGCTCTTGATCTGCATCTCCCAATATTTCAGCTCTGCTCATCAATCTGCCTGAAAGCAAAAGAAAAGTTTGGTTTGCTCTTTTTTGATTTTTTTTTTTTAGTGTTTGTTTTCAAATGTGGGTCAAACCATAGGTTAAATTTACTTTAAAAAATACAAGAACATTACTTTGGAAAGCAAAATATGAATGAAGTCTATGATTCCATTTTGCCAACATAGGTTAGCATACAAACTGAATTAGACATATAGCCCTTGGTACCGTATGCACAGACTTATGAGGTAAGAAATCAACAGTGTGAGATAGATTTTCCTCCAGAAGGTTTTAATTGTTTGTCTGTTACCATTGCATTGCAGAGTTCTTCAAGGTTCTTCTGTCCATTTGATCATATTGTAAGTTAAGATTATATTGACACACTTCTTTTCCAACTCCGTATTTCCCTGTTCTCAAAAGAAATCCAGGGCAGAGGCCACGAGAGAGTGAGAATTATGTTACACATCTTCCACAGGTCTTCTGTTACCTGAATAGGTACAAATGAATGTCCCCTTGTCGATATCATCTAGGCAGCGGACACCCCAGCCTTTCTTCTCTGTGTTGAATACTTGCAGCCTGACTTGAATGCCGTGCTGTACAACTCTGTTCTGACACATCAACTTGTCACACCTGCACAACAGACTGCACTCATAAATTCTGTGAAAAGGAAGAAAAACAAAACACAGTGTAAAAGGATGCATTACCAAAACAAAGTTGCCATTATTAATTTCCCTTCTAAGCATCAGTAAAGCAATGGATTGAAAAGATAATGACTCTCACTAAAAGTGACTGTGCAGCAGTGCTCTGAAACTCATGACTTTCTTGATAGCTGATTCATCAATTTTCAGAGTCTATCAGCCAGATTTTGGTATAAGCAGACAAGAAAATAAAAAGCTAAATTTTTGTTTTGTAGGAGTAAATCTCTCAGAAGCAGAAATGCCTATGCAGCACCTCATTCTATGCTGGAACAGATTTTAGCAAAGACAACGTTTATGCATGGACCTCAACGCAGCTGTCACGAGTTTAAGGATTTAACAAAGTATTTCTAAAAGAACTCACAATTGTGGGGTTTTTTGCATTTGTTTCTGCGTTCCCTGACAGCTTTAATTCTCCGTGTCAACCATAAACCAGTATTGCACAGCAACAGAGGCCTGAAAGGGCTCCTTAAGCCTGTGGGTTCAAGCCTGTTGGCTATTGCAGAAAGCTACCTTGCACAATTCCTCTCCTAAACCCATGAAGCAACTGACACCTTTTCCAGGCCACATATTAGTCCATGGGAGCTGAATAAGAGAAAGGGCAAAGACTTGAAGCAATGGATGGCTTTGGAGACTCTTGGAAGAGTCACACATAACCAAGAGCGGCAACAGCAGATGGTTGATGTTTCTTTAGGACCCTGGTCACTATTCACACTTTCCTTGGACCTTGATCTAAGCTGTGAAAATTGTAGGATCTGCAGTAGAAAAGTTTCTTTTTTACCCCTCTTATTACTCAAGTCACACAAATTATTTTTCATCATCGTGATCTGTCGGTAAAATTGTGACAAAAATAGAAGGTTTCAGTTATCAAAAATCTCCAGTTATCTTAATCATGTAGCACTTACACTATAAGAATAAAATAAGAGCATAGAAATAAAACAGCGATTAATAGTTTGGTCTTTCTTACCCACTAGGAACAGGTCCCTCCAATCTTTTGTAATGGTATCCATGGAATCTTTTACTACCTGGAGACAGAGAAATTTTACTACAGCCTTTTGCAGTTAGCTGTAGGCATGCACATTTTGACCTAAAAATAAGAGTAAAACATTTCAGAATGTATTTGGAGCAGCCCAAATCAATTGTAACTCTAGGTAATTTGAAATGTACTTGACTGTATGCACACTTCTATATATACACCTATATGCCCCCTCCCTGCTCCTTTTACTCCATAAGGCTGTTTTAGGCACCCAGCCTTTTCTCTTTGTTTGTTGGCTGATTACGTGTCCTTTACGATAATCATGTTCCCTCCATCCCAATCCCATTCTTCCACCAAGCTCCTTAAATGTCACATGCAAGCAGCAGAAGTACAACAGAAATTTATTATAAACAGGATACTGTCAAATGGATCAAACCAATGAAAATCACCTCTTCTGGCAGAGTATCCTGCCCTGTTCGCCACTAATTTGTTACCGTTCTCCCACCTTAGTCCCTAGGAAGTGAAGAATTTTACGCTGTGGATAACTCAAGCAACAGCACTTGTCTTCACCACCATATGTCACAATAACTCCAAAGAATCACAGTGATCATGCAAATACTGAACAGCAAAACTGCACATCAAAAGCATCTCAACTCTTGTGGGACTTCAGTGCAAAGAAGCAGCATGCTGTGTGCCTGCTGTTCCCCACCCCTCAGCTGAAACTAAATGACTTTAATTACTGAAGCTTCATTATACCGGGCTGTGATTTCAAGCTCTTGTCGGGTCATGGGCAACTATGCTGCGGTCCAGCAGATGCAACTGCCACAGCTATCAATAATACAAAATGGACACAACACCAAGTGACACCTAGATAGATACCAGACAAACAGCCTGCAGGAAAGCAGACAAAACAATCACCAAACAGCCTGCAGGAAAGCAGACAAAACAATCACCAAACTCTCACACGATGACTGTGGCAGGTTCTCACGGAGCGCCTGTAGTCCAGAGTTACTGGGATTTAGAAAACACAATGAAGAACTCTAGTGGAACTGCTCAGATCACAAATGTATTCTGTGACTGCAGGGTTTTGTAGTGTCTGTTTAGACAAGGGAAAGGATGGGATACAGAGGCTGGGAAGGAGGATGTTTCTACCTCTGTCCTCAGTAACCTTCTAAGTTCCAAATGATCTGATCCCTCCAGACTGTCCCATCCCATCCCCAATATACCACCCCACAGCAGGAGCTGCAGCAGAAATTGTCATGCTGGATTGTTCCCTGCCCGCCCGGAAAACAAGCCTTCCTCTGCTGGCACAAGACTCCCCTCTCTATTCCTTTTCCACAGCTGAGAGTTCTGCTTGTCAGCTCCACCTGAGGAGAAGCACTGCCAATTTGGGAAAAAAGAGAAAGGAACCATAATAATCCATCTGCTGATTGTTTCCTTCCCTACAACAGAGGGTGGACCAGCAAGAGCACCCAAGTTCTGGAGACGAGAAAGACGTAGTGGTGTCAGTCGACACAGAGCATGACACAGAACAACTTCTACAGATATTCCAGCAGTGTTGGTCCTGTTTGGCACTGCCTGGTATTGCGTGCCTTCACACACCACCCCCCTTGCTGTTGGGGCATCATGTGTCACTGGTCTCAGATTAGATTTTTCTACCTACCTATCAATGCAGCCATCTGTGCAGTCACAGGAATCCACAAACAGGCTAGAGAAGTTGTTGAGATAATATCCACGTGGCCACGACGACTTCCGATATTTGAAATAAGGTAATCTTGCACAGTCAAGATTATTATAGAAGGAGACAGGCACAGACTCTGCTCCATTGCTAATATCAAAGTCAAACACGAGGGGTTCAGGATTCGTGCTGTTCCTGCCCAACAGTACATACGTGTTGAAGGAAAAGTGATCAACAAATAAGAAATTGCACTTCGTCTCAAACAAATAATTTTGCACATCTTGAAAGCTTCTCAGACTCCGACCACAAGGAGCTTTGTAATTTACATCCAGGGATTTCGAAAGGCAGTCTGCTTTAGCATGGCGTCTTTGAAAGTGAAACAGGATTGGTATCTTCAGAGGATTTTCACCCTTGTAGGAGCGTGCTGCTCTTTTGGCAAGACATGCACTAGAGCACTTGTGGTTCTGATACTGCAGATTTAAAGGTAAGTCTTGAATTTTGCTAGATGCCTCTTTACTCTCTGAACTTGTTCGTTCCATCTCCTCATTTTTGCTACTTGGACTAAAAGAGAAAAAAAAAAAAAGAGCAGCATCTTAAAAAACCAGTGAAGCATTCAGCCTTTTAGTGGTTCAATACTTTTAATGCAGGAAAGAAACAGCCCATTGCTAGAAGGCCCAGGGTCTCACTCAAACAGTGTTTCACATGGTGTTACTGTCCTAATATATGAAGACAAATTCAGTTGCATTTAAAAAAAAAAAAAAGACAACACCTTAGCTTCTTCCCAGAAAGAACTTATATGATAAAACAAAGAAAGGGCATTAAAAAAAAAAGAAAAGAAAGGAACAACATATTTACACCCATTTTTCGAATCACTACCTGAGCCTAATTACAAAGAGACTAAGTCATGTGCCTGACAATCATCAAAGTACAGAAAGTCTGAGAACTGCTGCATAAATCCTAGTATTGGTAATCCCAGTAATATCCTATTCTGCAATATTCTCATGTGGTAAATAAGTCAAGTCTACTCAAAACCTCAGGTTTTCCACGTGGGTCAAGTTAAAAACATTTTCACCTTGAACGCTGGCAGAATTCAAAACTCTGTTTAAAACACTGACGTTAGAAATACAAACTAAGAATTCTCTCAAATGGAGTACTGAAATAAGACACTGACCTGTCAGAACCTTCTACAGTGTTTGCAGTGTTGTCGTCTACAAGAAGATGCTGCAATTTGGGTTTGGTTTCCTGTACTCCATCTCTATCAAACTCATCACTTACTGAAAAAATTGAAAGCAAGCAAAAACTTCAAGTCACATTTCAATTTATAATTGAATTTGGTTACTAAAGAGATAATTGACATAATACATTAAAAACAATGCGTTGCTATGAAGTACAGCTAACACAGAGCATATTAGCAAGTGCCCTACTAAAAAATCTTCCATGCAGTTTTCAAAGTGACCAGAAACAACACACACGAAACACATTTACAGATTTCTCTTCATTATTTGAGATAAAAGGGTGCCAAGGTATTACAGCTAGTGGAGCCATGCACAGGATGACTGCTCACAAAACAGCTGAAGTTCATCAGCGCTTACTAGTTCAAACTCTCTTCCCTTGGTATAAATATTATCCACACACAGCAAAGCACAAAAGTACAAACCCAGGTGAGAGTTCACAGTCCAGTACCTGAGGAAATTAATAATTACATTTCCCCACCGTAATGCTAATGGCCTTCTCAGATATTGTTTATGGATTTCAAGAAGGGAATTAAGCTTCTAGTGACTAAAACAAGACAAACTGAACCCACATACCAAACAAATACAACCAGGATGCACATACCATTTGTCAAAGTTAAGAGATCGCCCAGATTAGCTTCATTCACCAGTGCCCAAGCCTGCCAGCATTCTATGCAAAAAAAAAAAAAAAAAAAACCCAGNCCCAAACCAAAACAGATACTAAGTGTAACTGAAGTAAGACAATAAGGAAAACAAGGTGTAAGTCCTCCAGAGATACTTGTTACTTCATTATGCTAATCTAAAGTATCTCAAAACTGATACCATTAGAAACCTTTTGCACCACTGACTTAACAGACAGGTCTAGGAACTGCAGTAAAACTATAGCTCACAGCAGTAGTTGTGAATCAGCAGTGAATATCCTTTGGCTTTTGGAAAGTTGCTTAAATGCTTCCAAGCACACATAAACTGGTGGTCTGCAGTGGCAGTGATATACATAAAGACAATTTAGTGTGAGTTTCTCCCTTTATTTTGTCATCAGTCTAGTCATCTAGAGCCATGAATTGTTTGAAAAAGTATACATGCAAAACAAGAAAACAGTAAATTGCATCTGGAATTGTCTTTCTTCAAAAAGAAGAGACTTTTAAAAAAGTGCTTAAACACACCAACTATCTGAATTATGTCAGATATCACAGAGACCTACACAAAGCAGGCCACAGCTTCTCTGCCATCCAGTTTAACTGCTACAAGGATTTCAAACCTTGGTTTGTGGCAGTTCCATTCTTGATCTTTTCCTTTAGCACCAGCAGCACATTTTGCACCTGCTCGAATATGACATCCACTCTTCTACCTCCCAATTGGGCCCAAAATGTTTTCAAATCACCTGAAATGAAAATTCCTGTTTACAAGTCTGTACAGCTCCCGAGAAGTCTAAAGACACACTTAACTGCTAGTGGACTATTCAATGGCGCCAGCTCATTTCATTTGGAAGCACTTCTCAAAAACCAGTCAGGACAGCAGAAAAGCTTAAACCTTCAGAAGTCTATTCCTAAACTTTATCAAGAAAGTGAAACAGAAGTCAAGTGATGAACTGGAGTGGCATCTGATGGTCCATGATGCTCCTTTAAGCAACTTTTCAAGCATGTCACAAAGGGTGCTGTGGAAGCCTTTCTTCGAACACCAGCAAATGAATCCCACTATAAATTAATCACCACTGAAATTCACAGAAGTGACAAAGGAGAATATTTTCAACTGAATGAACAGAATATATTATTCAGCAAAACACATTTGGTACTATTTTTTAGAGCTGTAACATTCCTTAGCTACACAGGTTGACTATCCTGTCCCATCATTAGTTTTGGTATGATTTCTAAGGAAAAAAATATTCACCATATTTTCAGATAAAAGCAGATTGGTAAATTTTGTTCACCAAGTGGTATCAGTTGAAATAATTAATACTATCCCATATACTATGCCTCCTTCCTCCACTAGAAATATTTATAAAGAACATTCTGTTTAAAGAAATGTTTTTTTAAGCTACTGGTTCATAACCTCTTCTCTTCCAAAGGTATGTACCTTCGAGGTACTAAGCCCACTCATGAAAGTTTTTGTTAAAACATTAGCAGTGCATCTTTCTCAAGGATTGTGAAAAGGAAATAGGGTTCAGTGTGTCAATAAATGATGCTAGAAAAAAGAACAAGCTCTTTCTTATGGTTAATATTGCTCTTCTTCAATGACCAAGCACAAAAGAATAAGCAGATCTGTTTTCCTACTCCATTTCTAGAGTTGAAGTCCACTGTCACCACACTAGGTTTACATTCCACTTTCAGACAGCAAATCTCAGTTGGCAGATGTACTGGGATGACACCTCCCCAGCAGTCAAGAAATGCTTCACTCTTGTAAGGCTTGTAAAAAAAGTATTTCCTTCATTTTTGACTTAGTAGAGAATGACTTCTGTTGCCCAAGGCACCAGAAGTCAAGGGATTCTACTGCAGTACAAAGTGTATGGTTACTCTCAAAAACATCATGACAGCAGTGAAGGGATTAACCATCTTTTGTCACCACAACTCCAGCTGCTTATGCCATCAGCAGCTAAAAGTGTAATATTTAGTATAAACAGCCAATGATGAATGTACTTCATCTTGTGAAACAACTGATTTGGCACTAACTCTCAAAATAATGTAATGATCTCTTATATTCACAGAAGTTTTTTTAAAAGTGTGAAAAGATTGAAGTCCCATTACAAAAAAAAAGTCACAACAATTTTTGAAAGCCTACACTTCTGGTCAAAGGGATAATGCCTGCCCTGTGCCATTCCCATCCTTTTGCTATGCATGACAGTATCACAAATTTAAAATACTGAGAAGTAAATATATTTCATATTTGTGTTCCAAAATATACATACAGAAATAGATTAAAACTGCTGTCCTTATTCATTACCGGTTTTCAGGTGATTCAATACACTTCCTAAATTTGGATATCACTGGTGGATGGATTACTTCAGAGGATGGGTGACAGAACACAGTTTTTTGTTTCTGAGTCCTCAGCTATAATCACGCATAGGCCAAAGGGAAATAAAACATATACTACCATGTGTAGTGCTCATTCACCTTGGAAATGCTTCCCCAATTCTCATGCTGGAGTGTTCTGAAACTCTAGCAGCAAAAACTTTGTTTTGCACAAAGAAGCAAAGAACGTGTATCAAGTTCATAGTATAATTTTCATTTCAAAAAAGACAGAAGTCCACATCACTAAGTTCTCCAAAGTTAATGTTGCTACTGTCAACCCCAGCCAGAAGGACAGGGAATGAACAGACACAGGAAACATTTACCTTGTCAGCATTCAGAATCATCTTAACAGCCAATGACTTGGGCTGTGCACTGTCATCCAGTGGCAATAGTTCTAAAACTGGCTGGAGGGATTTTCTTTTCCCTCTATAGAATCCTTGTCGACACATATTTGGTTTTTTTTCCCCAGCACTGTGCAGGGGAACTCTGCTAGAGCAAGAAACAAGCAGCCAAGGTCAGGGCTTCCAGCTACCAGAAAAGCAACTCAAGTGTGTGTTTCCTGTAGTGCTGCTCACTAACATCTTACACCAAAAAAGGCAGAGCTGTGGTCTTTCAGTTATCATTTTCACGTCAGAAGTGGTGCCAAATATACAATACCTTCCCCTTCATAACTCCAAACCATACTACCTTCAGTGCTCTCCTCCCTGGAACTGGTAAGGTTCTCCTCTTCAAAGAAGTTGCACAGCACTGCAAGAGGTGCAGAATGGACAAGTAAGAGATCAGGTGAGCAAACAAAATGGTTGTAGCTACTCAACTTTTCAAAATTTATACAAGTAAATACTAAAGTGGGTATCAGCAGGAGCACTGTGTGAGAAAGCACTGTGCTGAAACCATCATCCCCCTTTCAAACGTCATCCCACGCCTTGTCAAGACAGTCGAGGAACACTCAAATGAAAACAAGCTGTGTGAGGAAGTTTTTTTAGGTAGTCGTTTCTTACTATCCCTCAGGCATGAAGCTGTCACACGATGACCCATGCTTTCCAGTACATTCAGCTGAGCCTACACAATCCCCACTGCCTATTAGCTCACAGTTCCTTTTTTTCTTTTCAAATTTGTGCTCTCAGCACTAAAACGAAACTAATTTACTTAGGGTGGAAAAAAAAAGGGGGGGGGGGGAAGTCTTTTTAGGTAAACAAATTACTGAATCTGTTTCTTGACAGATGCAAGCAAGGTATCTCCACTGTCAGAACAGTCAGGAGAAGTAAGGCAGCACTGTTCAACCATATTAAAGATTCCAAATTTCTACCATCATTAATCGCTGAATCAATTAGGCTGGCAAACGATCTCTGGGCTCACCAAGTTCAGCCTATGACCAAACACCACCGTGCCAACTAGACCATGGCACTGAGCGACACCTCCAGTCTTTGCTTGAATACCTGCAGAGACGGTGACTCCACCACCTCCCTGGACAGCCCATTCTGTTCCATTTACACTATCTTTTCCACGCTGTAACTGAAAAAAAACCCCAACCACTTCCATTAATTCTGGAACAGAGACTTCCTTTGTCTGAATGGGAAAATACGTTTAAGGGGAGACTGTTGACCCCTAGAAGTGCTTCTGGCAAGACCAATGACTGCTCAAAGCACGCGTCTATTTGTTTTTGAGCCTTACTTCTTTTCTCCTCCATGCTGCGGGGAGGCCGCTCGGAGCGCTGTCACCCGCGCCGGGCCAAGCGCCGAGCCTAGCGCAGGTCGGGGCGCGGCGCCCGGGGTCTCGCTGCGCTCCGGTGCGGCCGCGGGCAGGGGCCGGGATGCCTGTGGGGCTAGGGGCCGGCATGGGATGAGCCTGCGGACAGGGGTCGGGCCTCGAGTCAGCGCCTCGCCGCGGCCCNGGGCGCTGTGGGGGCGCCGCCGCCATCTTGGGGCCGGGGGGCGAGCGGGGGCCGGGAAGGGGCGGCGCGAGGGTCGCGCCGGGGGGGCGGGCGTCGGGTCGCAGTGTTTCCGCGAATGTTAAAACGTTTGGTAACGAGTGAGCGCGTTGCGTAGGNCTTACTTCTTTTCTCCTCCATGCTGCGGGGAGGCCGCTCGGAGCGCTGTCACCCGCGCCGGGCCAAGCGCCGAGCCTAGCGCAGGTCGGGGCGCGGCGCCCGGGGTCTCGCTGCGCTCCGGTGCGGCCGCGGGCAGGCGCCGGGATGCCTGTGGGGCTAGGGGCCGGCATGGGATGAGCCTGCGGACAGGGGTCGGGCCTCGAGTCAGCGCCTCGCCGCGGCCCCCCTCTCTTCTTTCTTTCTTTCTTCCTCTCCCCCTCCTCCTCCTCCTCCTCGCCCGGTGCAGCCGGGCCGCCCTCCGCCAGGGGGCGCCGCCCACCGGGCAGCGCCAGCCACCGCGTGCGATCGGGCCCGCGCGCCGCGGGGCGGGTCCCTGCGCGCCACCTCCTTCTCTGCTACTATTGGCTGCGGCTGCGGGAGGGGCGGCGGCGCTGGCCAATGGGGAGGGAGTGAGAGGGGGCGGGGCCGCGCGGCGGCGCAGAGGCGGCGCAGAGGCGGTGGCGGCGGCGGCGGGGGGTGGGCAGAGCCAAGGGACTTGAGGTGCGTCCGCCATCTTGGAGGGGGCGGGTCGAGCGGGGCGGGCCGGCCCCGGGGCGCTGTGGGGGCGCCGCCGCCATCTTGGGGCCGGGGGGCGAGCGGGGGCCGGGAAGGGGCGGCGCGAGGGTCGCGCCGGGGGGGCGGGCGTCGGGTCGCAGTGTTTCCGCGAATGTTAAAACGTTTGGTAACGAGTGAGCGCGTTGCGTAGGTTAACTGCTGGCTGCTGCCTTCCTCCCTAGCTAGCTGTGACGCTGCCCCGTGGAGTGCTAAGTTACCGCTGCCCTTTCCCATTCAAAGTGTGAAAATAAAGGTTTATGTCGCTCTTGAAAATTTTAAGCAGCGTTGCCTTGGCAAGTATTAGCGTTGTGGCTATGTAAAGGGGTTTTTCAGAGGGGCACAGAACCTGCAGAAGGCAGAGAGGATTGTCTGTCACCACTTTTTTGTCACTTCTTTTTTTGCCGCCACTTTAAACTGTAGAGGTGAACATAACATGCTGAAATAATTGTCGAGGGATTTCTATTCTTGTGGATATGACTAAAATATTTATTGGGGTGAGAGCGGGATGGAACTGTAATTTTTCTGTGAGGGGAGCTCTGTGTTTCCCTGACTTGAAGCTCTGGTCTGACCCAGAGTCCTCCAGAAGAGTTTGAGATCCAGCATCTGCTTTGGACTTGTGTAAAACCTTCCAAATGTTTATGCAGGCATGCCTACATCTGTGCCTGTGTCTGCAGTTCAGCCCATGAGAACTGCCTAGCTCCACACAATAACATTGCTGGGAATAGGGCAGCTCAGTGTTACTGATGTGCTGACAAATCTCTCAATAAAACAGTAGTTTACGTTTTTAAAAAAGATATTTCTCCCTCTAAAATTAAGCGCAAACTTTTCTTGCCCCGGAAATATTCTGCATTATGAGATGATGGTTGCAGAATTAACTACATTTTGCTAAATTATTAATACATGTGCTTGTGAATACTGAGTGTTTGGAAACACTTGTGGCTTTACAAATTGCACTTGAGGAAGATACCAAATACAGAGAAGATGGAAACCGGTGATGGAAGAAGCTGAAAGAACATGACTGCCTGCCTCAGACAAAAGAGAAATTATGAATATATTAGAAAGTAGTAATGTATTTATCATGCTATTTGAAGCAAAAAAATGGTAAATATGTCTTTCTTTAAACAAAATCAGTGACTTAAGACAAAATTAATGAGGCAGTTTTGAAACATACCTGAGTTTCCTTTGTTTTGCTTTTACTCTAGAACTGTAATATAGGCTTTCTGCAACATAGCAGGAAATTGTGCCAGTGAGCCAGTAAGCTCAGTTCTTCCCAAACTTGTTAGGTGGCAGAAGCTCACAAGAGATGCTGATCTGACATCCCAGCACCCTGCCTGCAGCACTCCTCCAGCAGCAGTGTGAGCTTCCCAGGGCTCTGCAGTCTGGACCTGGACTGACTACCTGCACCCAGAGGTGAGAGCAGCCATCCCACATGCTTACATGTTTGCTAGCACCTTTGATAGGGTGACGGCGAAAGGACTGACTGCTCTGGTGCTGTTGACTGAGTTGCTGAATTACGCTTTTGTTACGTAGTTCTGGTTGTATGTAGGGACTTTGCAGACCACAAACAGCTCCTTTGAGTGGGAGGAGGTGAAGCTGGTCCAAAAGGAGCTGTCTCATCTAGTTCTCTTCTCCAGGGATGTTTTTGTCATCTTGAATGCAGTGGGGATCTGGGTGTTTCCTCTTATGAGCAGATAGACTTGGGTGAGGTGGAGACATCAGTCAGACTGCAGAAAATAGTAAAGTAGTCAAACCCATAGACTTTGGAAAGCTATGAGCATTTGGAAAATGTTTTTTAACTCTCATACAGCTTTTTGTCTTTTTTTGAGAGGCTTGGCTCTTTGTTTTATCGACTCCTTCTTAAAGTATCTTCGTCAGTTGAGTCCTTCGTCCAACTCCTTCTCTGTCACCTTCTCCATTATCCTTCTTGGTGATTTAACTTGCTTCTTTATAGATGAGTGTCTGCACTTCATTGTTTCAAAATGCAACTTTAACATATGTTCTCTTTTATTACATTGATTAGTTTAAGTCTGGTATATAGGTCATCTCTTGTTTTTCACACATCCATCTTGAGTAAGATAACAGGACAGAGAAAAGGCATTTCTATGCAGATCACAGTTCATTACTGCTTTACAAATTCATTGCCAACAAAATGTTTTTCATGATGCGACCTTTGGTTTATGTTAGAAGTTTTGCTGTAACACATCATTATTTATGAAGACACGGGCAAATATTCCCCACAGGTACATTTCTCACTAATTGGACTCAACTCAGGCTATTTAGAGGCCCTTAGTATGTTTTGTAATTCTTTGGCTATTGTAGATATTTTAGAATGTTATTTAGATATTATTTTTTCCCAAGTATTAAAGAAAGGGGCGATTATGGATCTCTGAGAAGCCTGTAAAATGATTTTGTTCTACCTGTGGTGTAAGCATGTTTGCATTCTTGGCAACTGAAAGTCTAACAAATTGTCTATTTGAAAATTGGAGCTTCTAAAATCATAGGCTGTTATGGTCCTAAGGGAATCTTAAAACACAGGCAGAGACTGGCTATGAAAAGGAAAAATTTGTGTCACTGTTTAACAATAGACTTCTTTCATGTGGAGGACCTAGATGTCTGTTAATTACTAACTGGCTTGAGGGTTTTGGAATCTGGCCCAATATGCTGAAACTCTTAACCATCCACTGGCTGGGATATTCTTCAAGGACTGCGTTTGGAAACTGGTAATGTAATGGATTTCATCTTTATAGACTGTTGCAGTAGTAGGAATGTTTTCATTTTTAGCTATATTTCTGTCTTACAGTCTTGGTATTTGTTGCCAGCATAGATTCCAGACAGTTGTGTGAGTACAGAAAGCAAGGACTGGTTTGGATGTTAGATAATGTTGGACCAAGCTGAGCAGCATGTGTTGTTTTTGCTGTGCCACAGCCCCACCGCACTGATCAAGACTCAAGACTCTACCCTCTAATTTTGGGTGACTTGGATGAATTAACAGGATCTGAAAGCTTGTGATTACTGTTGCAGTTGAAAGGGTCTGAGATCTCTGGAAACCAAGCAGTAGATGTATATAATGAAAGAAATGCAAAATAAATGGATGGCTAAGAACCTTTTTATCATCATTTTTCCATGTAAACATGGCATTATGTTTATCTGAAATAAATTTTCACTGGTGTTTTCTGAAGTAGATTTAGTGGTTGTAAAGTATTCTGACCCTTTTGATGACCTCTGTTTGTGGGTTTCCATGCAGGTTAAAGTATGTGCACAAAGTGTTTTCATTAAATGAAGATGTAGGAGACAAAAATCTCTAAGCAATCTGCAAGACTGAATTAATTTGTGGTGTTCCCACTCTTAAGAGATGTTCTGCGGAGACCTCCACAACTTCCTTTTGTTTTGCGTTTTAGTGTTTAAACTCAAGTGTAGAGGAAGCTGCCCTGGTGGTGCCAGCTGATAGAAGGTTGATCGGTTAGTACTGGTCTTGGTAGTGGCTGTGCAGTCAGGGAGGCAGTACCTGGTGTAGAATTGGACTTTAACTAACAAAAGTCATCAATAGGAGGCATATGGCAACAACCTGAAGGCATTATTGTGTGTAGATGAAAAACCACATTCAAATGAAACTGGAACCTGTGAGGTTTCAAATACTCTAAGAGGAATTTGACTAAAACTTTAGAAAACATGATAACTATATGTTGTGGTGAAGAGGCTCAGCAACAGGGCTCTTAATAAGAATATTCTGGACTAAATAGTCCTTAGTAGCAACTTCTTGTGGGAAAATAATTTAGTTGAAGAAAACCCTAATTTTTTAGTTGACCATTTTCCATGATCCAGTTTAGTCTGCTGCATCACCACTTGGTTTGGCCTAAATTTGTAAAGGTGTGGAACTGGCAGTAAGGTGTGAAGAACAGGAGGAGCAAGAATGAGAAGGAGTATTGTCTTATTAGTATGAATTGCATTTTGGTTTATTAATAACCATTATGATGGGTCAGGAAAGCCACAGTCCCCGTAACATTTAAAATTGGCACTGTTGAAGAAAGGAACAGTTTGTATGCCCTTGTGCTTCTCAGCCCCTCCCTGTTCATTTGTGCCTTTGCTCAGGGGACTGGTTGGGGTTTAAAAAAAACAAAGGTTACTTATTTGGCTCAGCTAATTTTATCTGAATAACTTTTTCCATCCAATTTGCTGGTCAGCCACTTGGTATTTCTGCTTCTCTCATGGAATTGGGGGTGGCCTAGGTCAAAATGAGCATCTGGAGATAAATGGATTGCTTTCTAATTTAATTGTTGATGTCATTTATCCAAGCTTAAGGTGTTTATGCAACTACTTCTTTAGTATGAGCAAAGTGGTGGTATGGGCAGAACACTTACTGTGACTGGGTTATTGTGGGTGGTCTTATCACGCAGCAGAGCCTGACCCTCTGCATTCTCAGTTGTGCTGGAACAAAATCCTCTCCTGCTTTCTTACGGAAAGTGGAGATTAATGGGTTTCTTTCATGAGCGCCTGCCTTTGACTTTGTTTCTACCTTTTTCTCCCTGTAAAATTCTTTAATGAGTGGAACCAAAGAAGCTGTGTCAAAAATGCATGTGACATTCTTTCATGAAGGGAACTGTGGACCCGAGCCTTTGCCACCCTTTTTTCTTAGGAAGTGTTACTCAAGTGGCTCCAGTGTATGAATTTGGCATTCCTCTCGCAGAAGTGGATACATACGCTATTTGTTACAAAGTAATACCAAACCAACTTAGATTACATGCAGACTGACATTAAAAAAAAAAAGCTTTAATAAGATTAAATGCTGCTAGATGCATAAATTTAATGTGCATTACAAAAAAAGTCCACCAAATACTGCTCTTTATCTTAGTTAAGTGGGCAGAATCAGTTTCTGTCAAGTTTGTGATGAAAAAGTTGCAGGAGATGTTGTTTGGTAGCATAAGTTTCTTTCACTTGAAAGTGAAGGATCATTTTTAAGAATTATTTGATTTTATTAAAAATTCATAGCAAGGTGCTACAATCCTTGCCTTAGCAGATCAAGATGGATGGTTGCAACCTGGTTATAGGGATTGGGAAAAAGGAACAGGATTTTCTTTTTTTAACTGGTTTTGTTGCCACATATTGTAAAAATATTTTAAAATTGCATCCCCTCCTCCTCCAAGAAAATGTTAACTGATGGATGGACTTTTTTACTTTCATTTTTTTTTAGTATTATAGTCCATACTGTCCATTTTAGAAGTGACTGATAGAGGTAGTTCCAAAAACTTCACAGAATTTACATTTAGTAAGTCCCTCCACACTTTCTCTCACTTTTCCAAAAGCTACATTTTTAGGGGAAGTAAGAGGGGTTTGGTTTTTTCCATCTGTTAAATTTTCATGGGGCCCAGCAGGCTGATCCACCTCTTTGTGCAGTTATGTCATTCCTAGAACTGCTGCAAGGAAGGTGATGACAGTAGGGGCTGGAATTCCCATTTTGACAGCAATGTGTTCCGTGAGCAACTTTATCAATTGTGAAACAACATCTTTAAATTATTTTACAGCATGAGTTTAAAAAAAACCTTCTGATATCTCAGTGATGTTTGTGCCTTGCATTTCCTGTTGCAAGAGACAACAATTAAGATGGATAACTGCATAACTGGATTTTGAAATATGGGGACAGTTGTGTGACAGCTCAGATTGCATGATCTTTGTTAAAGATCCCTTGTCAATCTAGCACAAAGGCACTTGTACAAATTTATACATGCAAATTTATTGCAGCAAAAATATAGTTTGCTTGCTTTTAAGTGTGGAAAGGAAATTGTATGGGGCTTTTTAAATAAAGGCAATGGAGATTGCTGAATAGGGAGAGATTAAAATTATGTGGGAAGAGTTCACTTCCAGCAGCTGTAGTGTCCTGAGCATTCAGCTCTTTGTTTTGCCTATTTTCATATGTCAGTGGGGAGGCACAGCTGTATCAGCTTTCCCTCTTCCAGCGTACCTTTTAATTGTGTACTCTCACTTTCTGCAGTTCTGGCAGTCAGACAGCTCTTTTCCTCTTCTTCAAATAAGTAAAACTTATTTTGGACTGCCAATTTGTGGTGGTCATTCACTCTATGTTGCTTTTGGCTGCAAGAGAAGCAGTCTGCAATATATTATTTGTTGATAGAAGTAAGGCACCAAATTGAACCTTATAGGGCTAGTGCAGGACTGCAGGGTCGTTGTAGTTCTCTTGTTAAGGCAAATATTGTGTGTTCACATAATCCCCCAGAAAAGTCTGTAAGTTTGTTTGGGAGGTTGAAAAATTTTTTCTTTTTTCTGACAAATTGGTTTAAGCAAATGAGCTAAGTGAGGATGAGCCTTCTAAACGCAAGCTTATTACTTAGAAATTGTGCTGACCTTTGGTCCTACTTCTCATTAACTGCAGGCCATTAATAGGTCTTGTCTTTTACATTATACTGCTTAGGTCTGTAGTTGCCCCTTCAAAAAAACCCAGCACTAATGTAAGGAGACACACTCTCCTGCAATTCTCCTGTGCCCCATGCTTTTGTCAGGGAAAGGAAGATGTTGACAGAGAATTTGCTGATACATCCTCATGGTGTTCTAGTTTCTTGGGCAGCAGTGAAGTTCTAGGAAAACAGGCACAGAGATGTTACCCATTGTTTTTCTTCTCTTGCTGGACTCTCTGTGCACTGTAAACTGTCTCCTCATCACAGTTTGTAAGGTCTCATCACTGTTCATAAGGTCATGGGAGAGGACTCTGCCGCAAAACTACATCATGTTCCTGTCTTTGAGGATGAAAAACATGAGTGACTAGCAAATGTCTTCTGTGTGATGTGACGTGCTGTTACATCATTAAGTTCTAGCATTGCCTGCAGGAATGTCTCTCAAAGCTGGGGAAGGGGTAGGGGTGTGAGAACACATGGGTGTCTAGAATGTGCAGAGCCAAATACAAAAAAACCAAACCAATTTAAGCAAAAGAAGAGTCCTAGGTTGATTTAGAAATGGCTCAAAGGCAGCAGTCATTATATAGAAATAAGTAATTTTTATAAAAATTATTAAAGAAAACTCTGGATTTTCTGTAGGATCTAGAGTTAATAAGCAGAAGGTCTAAAAACACCAGTAAGCAAAAAGAACAATAATAAGTGTGATGACTGCTAAAGTTATCAACAATGTTGCTGAAAATACAGAACTGGTATGTACATCTGTAGTGAGAACAAAGCGAATATTATGAATAACAATATAACCATGAACAAATCCATCATATTCCAGCAGTAAATAAGGACTGAAAGAATGCTTTTGAAAATTTGTGTTCAAATTTATGGCAACTGAGGAATTTTTATTTTTTTTTAATGTCTAGTGTAATTCTCCAAAATTTTAAGGATTGTCATGAAGCAAATGCTATTCAAGATGATTAATAGGAAACAGATATTATAAAATGTCTAATATATAGGTTAGATTAAGGGTGTGATGTAGGCTGGCTAAGAAACTGACTCATGACAATGTTATACTCAATAAAGAATCATTTAATTAATATGTAATTTTTTGATGTTCAGTCATTGGATGTTTGTTTGCAAAAAAAAAATAAATCCCCAAATGAACACACAGTCGGAAGAAAATGCACAATCCTTTCTGACAGTTTTATGTAGGCCATGTAGAGTAGAAAAATTACAGTGATGGCATAGCCTTATGAATTTGCTTGAATGAAGAGCACATTAGCTGACTCTTTTGAAAGACGGACTCAGGGCTTTGTGAAGGTAATCAACATGGGAAAGCCTGGATGCACCTTAAAGATGAGGACCAATATCTGAAAAAAACAGTACTGCAAAATTGTTGAGCTTCAAGGGCAACAGACCGTGGAGAAGACACTCCCTGTAGATAACTGGCAGCTGAGAGCTGAGAGTAGTTGAATACACTGAATGCAGAATGGGAGATTTTTTTTGCAACATTATTGACCTCGTTTCTGTTATATAATCAGGATTGATGGATTCACTTCAAGACGTATTGTTAAATTGAAGTCAGTACTGGTTGTAGGTGTTGGAAAACCATACCTATACACTTAATATTGGTAGTGATAGAGAAGTAAATTCCAAGTTTGTTGAAGTAATTTGGTCATGTATCTGTGCATGAACAAAATGGGGAGCCTCCAAAGAGCATACATTTGCAAATATAGGAGTAACAACAGCAGGAAGCAGAAAGTAAAACAGAACATGAACTTGCATAAAAGGAAAAAAAAAAGAAAAACATTTAAAGTGGTATCTAGTTAACTATTGCACTGTCATATTGCTGAACTCACAGATTCTCCAGCACTTGAAATTAGTGTCAAGATCCAAGATCTATTAAAAAGCTGCTCTTATTCCAGAAGCTGTTGAGCTCTGTAAGGTCTCTCATGTCTTCTAAGAACCAAAGTAAAACTCCTTTGTCGGTAGTAACAACATTCATTTATTGTTTTGAGAAGAGCAAAAAAATCTATTTCAAACTTTTTAAAATCCAAATAAGGTCTTATTTCATAAGTCTGTAGGAAGCATATAGAAGCTGTCTTCAGTTTTGAAAGAAAAGCCAGTTCTGTGTAAATTGTTGCAGATTTTTATTACTTGTTACTTTTGAACTTCCTAACTATGTCACCTGTTTTTGTTTGTTTGTTTGTATGTTTTTAAATGGAAACTCATAAAGATAGGAAGTGTGGTTGTTGGGTTATATGATGAGGTTTTAAATAGCTTATGTTTATGTCTTTGGTTACCTGGTTGCTATTCAGCTCTTTGGATACAGACCTTTGTTGCTGAAATTATTCAATGGGAGTTCTTGTGCTTGTAAAAGTAATTTCATCCCATGATGACAGCTGGTAGAGACCGTCTTGCTCATGGAAAGTTGAACTGATATAACTCTTGCTGGGTGACCTTCTCGGGGGATACTGCCTGCTCTGAGAAAACAAGCCATTTCTTCTCACTTGTACTTGGATGGAAACTCCAAAATAGGGAGTAATGCCAGACATATTTTATGTCCCGATGAGCACTGCAGTTTTGAAAGAAATAATTTTGAGACTTTCCTCTCAATTCTGCTCAAATCAGGTCTGCAGCTCCCACTCATAAAATCAAAGTCATGAATGCGTATGTATTAGGAAATGTGTTCTGCAGCTGGTCAGACTCAGATACCATCTAACTAGAAGTATTATTTTTTGCAAAGGTATTGGGTAACTTCTCATGTCTGGGCTGATACAGTTCGAGACTCCTTTTTCATTTGAGAGGGGTACACCTTACTCATTTTCAGTGCAAGTCATGGCTTTTTAAATTGGACAGTAGCAGTCTTTTAAACTACAGTAGTGTAGATTTTGATGGCAGATATTTTGTGAATGCACGCTGCAAAAACCAGATACAGGAGAAAAATTATCAGTTGTTTCCATCAGAAAGGAGCAGATATGTGAATGACCATTAGCATGAGAAAACTGTCATTTCTTGAACTCCTTCCAGAGGCCGTGACAAAGTTTGTGAGTATAGATCTGTGTGCTGTGTAATAAAGGAGCTGTCAGATTTCATTGGGAGATGTCTAGAGGAGTAATGTTTGCCAGGAAGATTTCCATCAGTATACTTGACCTGATACAACCTATATGTGTAGAGCTTGCCATTTGTGTCATGTGGTGAGTGATTTTCTTCCAAGTATCCAGAGCCTGTCAGGGCTTCACTGTTGAGGCTACTCAGGACTGGAGTTGAATCAAAGCACACCCAGGTGCCTCAGCTGCTCCCTCTCCAAAACAGAGATTGTCCTGTTGACAAGCATACCGCTGCATGTTGGTCCTTGTTCAGGACAGACTTCTGCGCTAAAAAATTCAGTGTGCCTGCTGCCATTCAAGGACTTCAAGGCATGACCTTGGTTTATTAATTAAAACAAAAGGAACTCAGCCTCTAATTGTATACTTTGGAGTTGTATGTCTGACATAATAATTAATTTGTAATGTCAGTTGTTGGCCAGCACAGATGGGGAAAATGGGATGGCTTTTTAGTGGTGTGGGAATGTGTGTGGATAGGTTTTCGCCACTGGGGAGCAACAATATTGCACTTCAAAGAATATCCTACAGGTTAATTGGCTCAGTATAGTCAACTTTTGTCCAGGATGGACTACACAGCTCTTTAGGGAACCACTGGAGGCTCCATCTTGGGACAAGAAGAATATGTGACTAAAATCTGTCATAGGGACTTTGGGCAACAGGGTCCATGCATCATCTAATAGGAGGATCACATTAAACTTTATTGTGTGAGATGCTTATTGTGGGAAAAAAGTGCAAACACCCGGTGCTGCATCGACTGATCATGTATCTGTCACGTGAAGGCAAATATATTTGCAATCTGACACATGCTGAATATACTTAATTGTTTGTCAGGAGAAATCACTTTGGGATACTTGTGAAGATGTCTCTGTGTGCAGCTTAAGCACGATGAATTCCCGATGTTCCCTATCCTGATCCGATATGTTAAACTAACATTGTTGCAGAACAAAACTGGCAAAGAGCAAAATGTGAGAAGACCTGGGTTCTCTTTCTCCAGGAGAGCAGTGTTGACCACTAGAGATTTTCTTGTGCAACTTTAGGCAAGTCAGTTTAGTGGTTTTCCAAGATCACATAGAAAGGTATGACACAAATGGAACTGACTCTTGTCTTCTTTGGTCTGAATTCATTTCTTCATTGGTATAATACCATACCTCTGTGTGGGGCTTTCCTGTAGTAGGCAATCCCTTGTCTGAGACAATCACTTGAAAAATACAATGGTTCTGTGGGTAAATCCTGGCTTTGCTGCCCTGAAGAGTAACTTCCTGGATCGCAATAAATCACTGATGGTGCCGATGTCGTTTGATCCCTCATCTACAGGAAATAGCAGTCTCTGAGCTGTTTTGGCTGCTCAGTCTGGACAGTCAGAAGCAATCTTGAACAATTTGTTGTATCCTAGTATTGCAGACGTGATTTCAGAGTCCTTCAAGAAGGGGAATAATGCTCTTTTGGGATATTTAAAGCAATAAAGGTATGGAGCCACTTGTAGGTACTCAATGTGGTGATTTTCAATGACACTTCAGGAAATCTCAAAGGTGCTAATTGCCAGAAGCAGAAGAAGAGTAGATTGGTCTTTCTGGTATATATTTCTTTTTCTACTTTGTACTTGGTGTCAGCTGCTCTTGGAGATGGGATTTAATGGAGCTTTGTCTGATCCAGAATGATGGAGAATATCTACTGATATTCTTTAATAGTACATTTTAGAGTGCACGTCTTTGGGTGTTTGTTTGGTGCCACCTCAGTTTCCTCATACTAAATTGGGTGTTATAGCAAGTGTCTCACAGGAGCCTTTATCTTGTGTTTCAAAGTAAGCTTAATTTTGTTTGTTTGCAAGTTATCTTGAGAGCATCTGATGAAAAATGCTTTAGCCTTCTGTAGTAGTGGTCAGTAGAGGAAAAATCTTAATCCTGAACTGCTTTTTTACCTTGTCAGAAACAGAGCCACACACTGTGTATAAAGAAATTACTGTCATCTGCCTAGTATTTTCATTGCACATCACCATTTGTGAGATGGATATACAGTAACACAGCTTTCAGCTTCAAGTGCTATTAGGAAGCTTAAAGTTCTAGTTAGGAATGGTCCATCGTCTTTCACCAGTGGGGAAGTTGTAGGGAACATATACAGGGCTTTTTGCATAAGTGAGCATGTTGGAAGGGGATGTCTTAACATACAGTACCTCATGCTGCATAACATTAAGAAAGTTGCTTGCTGAATTTATATGGAAACCAGCGACTAAATTCAGTATTTGCAACAAGAATAAGCACTCTTACTATTGTTTGAGTTTTTTGGAACTGGGAGATAGATAGATAGATAGATAGATAGATAGATAGATAGATAGATAGATAGATAGATAGATAGATAGATAGATAGATAGATAGATAGATGCACTTATACACATGAAAGAATTTTTCAATTTAATGAAGAAAAATACTAGCGGTTATGCAAGGACTCTCTTCCAGCATACTAGACAGCAAAGGCTTATTTAGTTGTGTGTAACTTTTATTTGTTACTAGTGTAAATAACATTTCTATTTTAGTATGCTGCAATACAAAATATAAGATTGGGCCTCTCATGGCACATGTGTGATGAAAGGTTAAAATTCAAGTCTTCAGCAAAGCTCTTTTTGTTGCTTCTCTTGAACTGAACTTTCCTTTTCTCATTTCTAATTCTGTGATTGGACCTTAAAACAAACAAACATGGCCACTGAAGTGGCTGAGTGCACAGAGCTTGGATAGAAGCAGTTTGGAGAGGTGAAGGCTTAATTGTATTAAAAATACTTTCTGAGCACTTCAGGGAGTTACTGCTTTTGGAGAACTAGTTTCTTTTTGCATATGTCTGCAGGAAAAAAGCATGATGTTGTCTGTCGTTGTTAAGTTAGAGGCAGGTCAAAGAAACGACATCGTATTGTTCCAAAAATAGGACAGGAACTTTATTGCATTGGTGGAATAATGCAATGTGTGAAAGAGAGAGAGAGAGTGTGTGTGTGAGAGAGAGAGGGTGTGGTATCAGAGGCTGCGATTCTTATAGACCTGAGTCTGGACAGATGTCCAAGGACCATTGGTTTCTCTATACATAAATAATTCCTAATTGGACACACAAACCGTGCATGTCAGAAAACATTACTCATCACTTTAGAAACCGGATATCTGTTCCAGGTGTTACAACTAATCCTTCCGTGCATATCACCCTGACGTGTGCAGAAGGTTCCTAGCATAGTCCAACTATTCCACAGAGACCCCAGAGCCAGCTGGAGTCTCCCCCACAGTTGTCATGAGTTTACTGTTCCCCTGCTTATAAAAGTGGGAGCGCAGGTATGGTTCGTACTTGTGTTTTATGGTGGGACACAGTAGATAAGGGGCGCGATTAACATTTTATAAGGGACTCTTTAGAGCAGACATAAAATTTTAATATGTTATATTTTTCGGCTGTTGGGCTCTAGTAACCTTCTGTTTAGATGTAATTTGTTTGGAGGTGGGAACATGCAAGGAAAGGGATTCATTTCAGTTGACTTTCTCTAACAATGGGACTGATGGATGCCTTTAATATGAGTAAAATTGTAAATATGGTGGCCTGTACATAAAGTATTAATACATAAAGGCTTCTTGTAGAAAGGCCAGTGTCGGTGCTTGATTTCTAGAGTGATGTACATGTGAATAACATGTTCAGTAAAAACTCACGAGCAGTTTAGAAGAGTTATTGAAGATTTTAAACACCACTCCCCCAACTGAACAAAACCAAACATCATCTTGTCAATTGTATTTTCATTAGATAACAGGAAGGAAAAGGCAGTATGTGCATAAAAGCGCTAGAGGGAGCCAGGAGGAAGAAGGGGCGAAAACCATTGAAGACGTTTGCATTTTTAGGAATAGCTTATATAAAATATCCATTTAAATCCTTCTGCTTACTTCAGCTAATATGCAGCTACATGTCAGCCACTGCATCTTGCTGCTCTCTGTTCTCCCACACTTCACTGAAGAAATTCCAATTTTGTTGTCCTGAGAGAAGACAGAAGCTTTGCTGCTTTTTAAATGGCCATAAGAAAAACTACCTGCTCCTCCATAGACTGTACCCATTTTTTGCCTTATTTTGTATTTGGTTAACCAGGAAAATGTTAATTTGCCTTTCAGTGCTGGTGGCTGTTTTGGGGGGATTGATATACAGACACAGTTCTCAGTTTGTGTCCCTCTGAGATTATATGGGGGAGCATGAGAGAAAGTGGGAGTGTTGGTGTATGTCTCTATTGGGGATCTGTTAGATGAAGCAGAATTTATTTGCATTATTTTGGAGTGGCCACATTGCTCTTACATGGATCTGAGGAAAAGAAGTATCTGCAAACTTGTAGAATATCAAAGCAGCACAAAGTTATTGTAAAGTCTCTCATCTTTTAGAGGTTTTAAAAGTGTTGTTGGGCACACTTTTTATATTGCTGTGTATAAAGCTAAATCCCCGAAGTGTAACAACAGCTTCAGGATGTAGATTATATAAGTTATTTGTTTTCACTTCCCCTCCACCCCAATAAACTGCCATAATGTTGGTATCTTGGGATCTGTAAGAATAGGATGAAATACTGTGGGGGATGTTCTTTAGTTTTCAGATTTTGGAGGGTGGGGGAATCTTTTTAATATTCTAAAGGTTCTCCTCTTGATATTCAGCATTGCACAACTAAACCTGTTGCTGTGGAGAACTGAATTTTGATAGCCTGGGGCCTTGGCATTGAGGAATTTGGGGGGAAGGAGGGATGTTGTTGTTATTATTATTAGAGACTGCTTAGGGCTTTGGAATGCTGGAAGTAATCTCAGAGTAGGTAGACAGACTGGAAGTGGATGATTAAATAAGCAGAATTAATATATATATATATATATATATATACACTGTATGTTTATCATCTGCTGCTGTAATTTATTGCTACTACACTAATTGTTGAAGGTCCCTAATTTCTCTTTTCCACTTTAGAAAATAAATGGAAAGGGCAGGAATAATGGACCAGGTTTTTCTTCTTTTGGTCTTTATTAGATGGAATGATTTTAAGTTACAAAAGCAATGACAAACATTTCTCAAAAATACCCTAACCATGCCTTAGCCTGAGGACTCTGTTCTCTTTAAAGGAAACAAATATAATGAAATTTAAATATGTGGAAGCTGGAGTCCTTTAGCAGTACAAAGATATTTTTTTCAGTGTACTTTGAGACTCTAAAGATTTGTTGTCTATTTATAATTACATCATTCTAGATTTGAGATGGCTGCAAATTAAGATTTGAAGAAAACATATTTTTGGAAATATTTAATAACCTCTCGGCACCAAAAAACCCCAACAAACAGATAAGAGCACCAAGTNCACAACTAAACCTGTTGCTGTGGAGAACTGAATTTTGATAGCCTGGGGCCTTGGCATTGAGGAATTTGGGGGGAAGGAGGGATGTTGTTGTTATTATTATTAGAGACTGCTTAGGGCTTTGGAATGCTGGAAGTAATCTCAGAGTAGGTAGACAGACTGGAAGTGGATGATTAAATAAGCAGAATTAATATATATATATATATATATATATACACTGTATGTTTATCATCTGCTGCTGTAATTTATTGCTACTACACTAATTGTTGAAGGTCCCTAATTTCTCTTTTCCACTTTAGAAAATAAATGGAAAGGGCAGGAATAATGGACCAGGTTTTTCTTCTTTTGGTCTTTATTAGATGGAATGATTTTAAGTTACAAAAGCAATGACAAACATTTCTCAAAAATACCCTAACCATGCCTTAGCCTGAGGACTCTGTTCTCTTTAAAGGAAACAAATATAATGAAATTTAAATATGTGGAAGCTGGAGTCCTTTAGCAGTACAAAGATATTTTTTTCAGTGTACTTTGAGACTCTAAAGATTTGTTGTCTATTTATAATTACATCATTCTAGATTTGAGATGGCTGCAAATTAAGATTTGAAGAAAACATATTTTTGGAAATATTTAATAACCTCTCGGCACCAAAAAACCCCAACAAACAGATAAGAGCACCAAGTAATCATAGCTTAATTCCTGTTGAATGGTTCAGGGCCTTTTCTTGTCATCTGGGAATTAACTCCACTTAAGATGAATCAGAGTATTGGAATAGCAGAGAATCTTTTTTTTTTCCCCTCTGCCCCTATAGCTACCCTGATCTGCACTGTTTCTTCTGCTGCAATGCAAGGCTGGAGGCAGGTGAGTTTCTTGCTCTCCTGGTGTGCAGAGGGCCCTAACGTATTCCCTCAGGAAGATGTGCAGAGTTGAACTGTAATTGAGTGCATATTCAATTTATTCCTCAGAATCAGGAAAACAGGCATATTTAGTCTGAAACAGAGGACAATAATTTTGTAGATAAATTTCTTATGCTTTCAAAGGGCTGGAATACTCATGGAACAGTCCATGAATACTTAATGGCACTCAGTGGTACACAGATTATCCCCAGGGGGGGCCCTTAATGTGCAACTACAACAACTTTTTGTGATATTTCTATCTTTTTTTGTGATTATTCAACTGCAGGGTAGCACCCACCAAAACTGAACTCCACAGGGCAACAAAAGGATGTCTTTTCGAAGTGGTGGTGGATTCACAACGGAAAAGATATAATTTCCCATGGCAGGGTTAGAGGAAACACAGGCAATCTCTTAAAAATACACAGTGGAAGTACTGGTGCACTTAGATGATTGTATTGCCTTAGGAAAAGCTGGTACCTTCAGTAGTAGCCCAAGGGCAGAGTGTTTATCATTTGACTTTCACTGTAATGTTTAAACAAAGGCTGTGGTATCCGATAAAAAAGAAAGGGCCAACCCCAAAGTGGGTGTAAGGCACCACAAGGCATGTCACCCCTTCCCTCTCCCCACTCAGCTGGAGCAGAGCAGGGCACCCATGAAAGGATGCCCAGCACCAGTTTTTCTCCCCAAGTCCTTCATGTCATGAAATGTTGGCCTGTGCAGGTTGTTCAAGTGCCCACTAAGCTTTGTGTAGAAAGATGCTGCTTAGAAGGGCAGCTCAGCCTGTTCAGAGCTTGGCATTCACAGCATCCCTTGCTGAGCTCTCTCTGGAGGTGGCCTGGGAGGAGACCTGGTCAGGGGTGGCTAATGTGAAGCCCTCAGTTCAGTGCTGGCAGAATATTTCATGAGAGGTTTGGAGCAGAAATTGCCACTTGGTGTCACTTGTTGCTTTTGGGTATGGTGGAAGCAGCACTAATCAATGCCTGTTCCCAGTGCTGCTCAGGGCAGTCGAAAAACTCAGGGCTGCAGTATCTTGATGATCTGTTAGGTAAAGGATAAGCACAAATGGTGATGGGCTTTACAGGTAAATTGGGAACATAAATCTGCTGGCCTGAGGTTGGTTTGGAACCCCCTGTGCAAACAACGCAGGAGCAAGTGCAGGGAGGTTAAGGGAGCAGGAATGACTAATGCCCCTCTGAGCTAGGGGAAGGACAGCAAGTTACTCTTCAAAGTGAAGATTTGGCATACTCCTGCTTGCTTCAGTTAGGAGCTGGGATTGCAAGCAAAGGGTCTTAGCCCTTTAAAGGGTGTCTGTTTCATCTGTATTCCTCAGAAATGAGGTTTCTCGTGCTTTTTTGGTTGCCTTTAATGTAGGGCTGTGAATAGCTACTGTAGGTGAACCCTAAATCAAGATCTGATACAACTGTAGTGCTGGTATGCAGCAGGGGCTGAGATCAGCTCCCCAGGCAAATGTAGCATACAGAATTATTTTTAATAATGTAGGACTTTGGCTAGGCTTTGCCTGGAGGAGGAAGGGATGAGAGGTGAAATCTCCCCCCTTGAGCTGGTGAGCTTGGCAGAAATACATGCTGGGCTCTCATCCCTGCTGGGAGTCAGCCAAGATCCAGATGAGGATAAGTTTTAAATCCCACCTTGCAGTGCCCACAGTGCCTGGTAAAGCATCCTCCTTTCCCTGCTCTCAAGGCCTGTTAGACAGCTGGGGGCAGGGGGGAAAGTACACATCATTCCCTTTGGGAATATGTGGCACTTGCTGAGCAATAACTGCTGAGAGAGAGAAGTGAAGATTAAAAATTCTTTTAATTGCATTTTGCTGTATTTGTGTGCTTGATAATAGCTAGTAATATTTGTTTCAGAGTACTTTAATGTATGAATTTTTTTCCTCATCACATTAGCCTTTGAAAAAATAATTTGGGCCAATGTTTATCTTCAGCAGGCTTACATTTTGCTTAGAGCATATGGCAGGGTGCTTTTTTTTATCCCCTCAAGTATTATTGTGGAAAAGTATTCGGATCTTTGTGTTACAATATACAGTCAGGCAGGAAGCAGCTTAACTTCAGCTTCTCTGGACAGGATTCTGCTGAAAGATGTGGTGCGGGAGCATGTTGATTTTATTGTTATCTTGTAACAACAACCCGCTGTTGGGCTCCCTTATTTGCATTCCTAGCAGGACGGCAAGGTGAATAATTTAATTCCAGCAGCCTGCGCCACGTGATGGTGCGAGGACCCGTCAGCGATGCCTCCCCGGCACCGACACTTTGTAGGGGAATGGAAACTTACAGAAGTGATGCGAAATCGTCGCGTGTCCTCCCTTAACCCTGGAGAAATCTCTCGGCGGAGTGATCACTTCATCCTTTGCTTTTCCACGCGTTCCTCTGACGTGGAGTTCGGGGTGTGTGTGTGAGCCTGCGAGCAAGACGAGCGAGGGAGTGGGAAGCGGGGAGGGCAGTGGAGGAAAACGCACACCCAGGCACAGAGCTCGTCGGAGCAGGAGCAGCGAGGAGCCGGAGCGGGGCCGGGAGTGCAGCCGCAGGCAGCGGGAGTGGAAATTTACAGCTGCTTGCGAGCGCCTGTGCATGCCCAAGTGATCCTTTCTGCTCACGCTTTTCCAGAGGCTGACAGGCTCTCGGCAGAAGAGCGGGAGGCTGAGTCGCGGGATCCCCGGTCTCTGCCACGTGTCGATAATCGGCGGGGGGGAATAAAGCGGAATTAAATGGAAGATCACTGAAGGCGGCTGCCGGCGGCGCGGGCTGCGGGGAGGCGGCAGAGCTGTCTTCAGCACCTGGCCATGGGGCTGCGCAGGGCTGCCTAGGAGCCCCCACCTTCCCACTCAGAGTAAGTGTCAGCCGAGGCGATGTCCTCCGAGTGATGGAAAGTTATGTGATTTAATGAAACTTTCTTTGTTTTTTTCCAGTCAGCACCAGCCTTTTTGTAATAAACTGCTTGCCCGCTTGTTCTCGGTAGTTACGCTGGTAGCTTTTTATAGCTTTGTAAACTGTGTTACCAGGAGTGGCTCTTTAATGCAGGCAACCCTAAACAATACTCCTCCTGTTACATAAGGCGCTGGCTCTGCTACCCAGCACTCCGTGTCCATGGAATATCTCTGGAAATGGCTTTATTTACAGTGTGGTTTCCAAAAATAAAATATCTGCAATATATCATTTCTCTTGCTCCGCTCCTCTGACTGCCTGCTGCTGCGGACTGGCTCTTGAGATGCGGAGGAATGGGAGCGTGGCCACTTGCATAAGACAGGGGATACAGAGATGAAGGAAAGATGAGCGTGCGTGTGAACTGCCTGGAGAGACGGCGGATGCAAATTAACCATCTCGGTATTTATAGTCGATAGGTCTTGTCGACCGGAAATGCTAATTCTTGCCGTGGGCGATTCATGAAGTCTTTATCAGGCAGAACTTCATTGAGCTTAAGGGAAGTTTTTTGTTTGTGGTTTTTTGGGGGTTTTTGTTTGCTTGTTTGTTTGTGTGTTTGGGTTTTTTTTTCTCAGAGCAAAGGCCCTTCCTTGGGCTAATGTTAGTAGTGAAATTACTACTATAGAAAATTATTTTAAAGGGTTATGAAGCTATTGAAAGTAATACTGCAGACTTGTTAGGTACATGGTCAAGTGAATGCTGTGTAGAGAGATAACTTCATTAATATTGGACAAAAAGCAAAAATAGTATTCACAATCTTCACTAATGAGTTTAGAGGAAGTCCTGTTCCTTCTTGGCTGCTGCCTGCATTATTTAAATTATGTTACCAGTTTCCAGTATTTCTGTGGTTATTATTCCTACTAGAAATGGATATTTAACATGATTTCCCTTTTACTTAAGTAAATGAAAAGCTGTTAAGGGCTCTTCTGTTAGAATTTTGTGTACTTCAGAGACATAAGTTAAATACCTCTTTCTGCATATTTGAGCTTGTGGGTGTTTTGCTATGGACTACAGTTAGACATGGAATTGAATCCTTAATCTTCTAGATTTGAAAGACCTCTGTGGTGACAAATGCAAATTGCGATCCCAAATATTCTTGACTCATCAATCCTGCAAATTTGGTGGCTGTAAAATCACTGGTTTCATATCTTTCTAATTTTATTGAGCATAAAGTCATAACCTACTATTTCTTGCCAGTTTCATTAGCATGAGTGGGAGAGCCTCTGTAATCCTGTGATCCAGAGATAATTGATGCTGGTATGAGTATGGTGCCACAGGATGCCACTTCTGCATGGGTTTAGAATCTGAATGTTACCTGTCATTGCAGTGTGCAAATGCTGTTTTGTAATAAATATTATATTATAATAAAAATAGATGTGGTAGCACAGGATTTTCAACAGTAAGACACTAGGTAGCAAAGTCAAACACCCAGAATGTTCCAAACCTCACTTCTGGTGTCTATCTGTGCCAGTGTAGTCTCCATACCCTACTCAGGGTAAATTTAGATCAGATATTAAGAAGAATTTTTTTATGATGACGGTGGTGAGACACTGGTGCAGGTTGCCCAGAGGAGTTGTGGATGCCCCATCCCTGGCAGTGTTCAAGGCCAGGCAACGTGCTCTACTGGAAGGTGTCTGTGCCCATGGCGGAGGGGTTGGAACTAAATGATTTTTAAGGTCCCTTTTAACCCACACCATTTTATGATTGGTATTTTGTTTGTATTATCACACATTTACGCCCCCTTTCTGATCATCGCTGTCTCATTCTAGGTTTAGTTGTTGAACACCTGAGCTGTAGCATCTGCTCCAGCAGCCGTGTCTCTGTACCTTCATTCCATCCCCTTCTTACCCTCTTGTGCTGGTACAGCTCTAGACTGTTGTCTTAGTTGAGAGTAAGTTAAAACAATTTAGAATTCCTTTCTCAAACTGACCACGCCTCTTTTAAATGTAAAACAAAATTTTAATTTGGAAAATGTGTATAAGGAAAGGGAACANAAAGGTAACAGTTCTTAACTATCTATATATATCCAAAACACCAGAACAGAACAAATAACAACTCTGTAACCAAAACCTCTAAAGAAACGAGTCTCTGAAGGGACGGAGTGAAAACTTCTCCCGTAGGCAACGTGGACTCCTTTGTTCTCCGTCCGAAAGGGGCCGTGGGCTCCCCCATCTTTGCTGTTGGTGCCTCAGGAAAAAAACTGCAGCAACTCCAAGGCGATGGTGAATGTCCGTCTGAAAGCACAGGGCACACCAGGCTAGGATAGGGAGGCAGGGAAAGAAGCCAAAACCCGCAGGAGTCCCTCCAAACTGCTTCCTTCTCCAAACTGCTGCAGAAGAAAAAGTGAGTGGAAAGAAAAAAAACAACTCCCAAAACAAACAAAAGACCTCTCCTCACAGCTATCGGGTTGGAATTTGGATCATTAGCCGGCTCTTTTGTTGAGGAGGGTGTCAGCTCCCAAAGTCTAAGTTGGTAGCGAAAGAAAAAATTCTGACAAATTCTAAAACTGTAACAATCGTGGGTAGAATTGGACTGGAAACCTGTGTGACATTTTTTTCTCCACCAAGCTATTGCTTGTTAACCTGAGTTGCTTCTCTGACCTGGCTCACCACACAGTCCTGCAAACATCTGTATCACTCCAGCAGTCTGTATGGATGTGATTGCATGTGGAGCAGGGTGTCACCATCATGGAACAAAGTGTTTATCAAACTGTTGCCTCAGTGACCAGATTGTTATTTGGTGTTTTGTTTTATCCCCTGTGTATGCTGACAGACTACATAGGTTTTTTTGTTTTTTATTAAATAGGCATTCAAGCATTCAGTTGCAAACAGAATAAATAATTTCTTTGACTGCTTCCATAGAGCTACACCACAGCACTTGAGTGGAGCATCACCATGAGTGCCTTCAGTTTCAGTAACAATATTAAACAACTGTATGATATTATTCTCATTCTGTAGAGGTGATCAGATTAAGGGCAGAGCTGCCTACTTTTCCATGCCTGATCTTTAGGATACTTTCCAGCTGCTAAAAAAGACATTTGTACTGATGGTAGGCATTGCTGCAGTGTTTTATGGGTTTTGGTGAGGTTTAAGCCAATATCCACCTTCATTCCAGGTGGTGCAACATGCAGCCAATGGCAAAACTTATGATGAGTAAATTCTTGAGTTTTTGGAATGATTTGTTGCCAGGCAGGATTGGTGGTCATAAACCTGTCCTTTCTTCTGTTAATCTTTTGTCTCACTTGCAATGTACCTTCCAAAATCTGAAGCTCATGGAGGATTTGCAGAGAAGTTTCTTGTTGTGTAGCCCTGATTCCTTCTCTGTATCAAATAAAATGGGGGCCACGTGAGAGGACTGCACTGGGGAGGGTGAATTTGGCTTCTTCAGGTGATCATCACACCTGGGGGCTTCCATCAGCTGGTTTGTTACATTGCTCTGTAATTGCAACAACTTTCCCAAATATGGCAGGAGGGAGAAATGAGGAGGGATCAAAGTGCCTCTTCCATTATGTAGAAACTGAATTAGACAAAATTTAGAAAGTGTACTAACTCAGGCCCCAAGTACATAAGTCTTAGGCACACTGCAGTGAAAGAAAAATGAAGGTCTTTTCTTCCATTCAAGAGAGTCTCACTGATACAAGTTATTGAAATGTTTTGATTCTGGTCAATAAATCAATGAAGGTTAGCAGCTAAGACAAGATGAATGTCTGATGCTTGATGGGGAGGAATTTTTTTAGCTTATTTACTTTTGAAAACCAAATTGCTTGTCCAGAGGAGTGTCTGTAAAGAGTGCATGGATAGGCTCATGTGCTCTCTCCCATTCTTGCCTTTGTGGGGAGGAAGAAGCATTTGTTACAAAGCTGCGTCACTGAGTCACTTCTTAGTGGGATAGGCTGCTTAGAATCATAGAATCATAGAATTGATTGGGTTGGAAAAGACCTTAGAGATCATCAAGTCCAACCCTTGGTCCAACTCCAGTCAGTTTACTAGGTCATGGCACTCAGTGCCACGTCCAATCTCAGTTTAAAAACCTCCAGGGACGGTGAATCTACCACCTCATTCCAGTGCCTGATTACTCTCTCTGTNAGGTGTGGCCTCACCAATGCAGAGTACAGGGGAAGGATCACTTCCCTGGTCCTGTTGGCCACGCTGGTTTTGATACAGGCGAGGATACCATTGGCTTTCTTGGCCACCTGGGCTCACCGTTGGCTCATGTTGAGCTTCCTGTCAATCAGTACCCCCAGGTCCCTTTCTGCCTGGCTGCTCTCCGGCCACACTGTCCCCAGCCTGCAGCGTTGCATGGGGTTGTTGTGGCCAAAGTGCAGGACCCGGCACTTGGCCTTATTGAACTTCATCCCACTGGAATCAGCCCATTTCTCCAATCTATCCAGATCCCTCTGCAGAGCCCTCCTGCCCTCCAGCAGGTCGACACTCCCTCCCAGCTTGGTGTCATCAGCAAATTTGCTGATGATGGTCTCAATCCCCTCATCAATAAAGATGTTTAACAGGACTGGACCCAACACTGACCCCTGGGGGACACCACTGGCAACCGGCCGCCAGCTGGATGCAGCCCCGTTCACCAGCACTCTCTGGGCCCGTTGCTGTGTGTGTTTTTCCTTTGTTGTGCTTGCAAGTTCTGCTGCACTATAATCTTTTGAGGAAGTATATGACTAAAAGCAAAGAAACCGGGGAGAGTGCCTATAAAGAGAACTAGATCTCTTTCTGTACTTTATAGCTGTATTAAGTGTATTTTTTTAGTACATTCTCTTTATGAGCAGATAAACTGGCAGAAGAGATACTTTGAAGACTGATAAAGCGTAGGCTTTGTTGTCAGATGATCTAGGTTGCGTTCCTGACACAGCCACTGATCTTTTTTTATGTGGCCTTAGGTAAGAGTTCTAATCTTTCTGTGCTTCAGCTTCTCCCTTTGCAGAGGAGGCAGAGTAAAAGCAGGTGTCTAGGTTTTTTAAAATCTTGGTTAAATGTTGGTAGAGTTGGAGGCCTCTGAGGAAAGGCATGCCCTGAGTTTGGAGGTATGTTATGTTACCTTTGACAGGCTACTGAATACCCTAACACTCATGTCTTGCAAAGCACATCCATCTCTGGGTTCAATTCACTGCTTTACTCTGTGTAATTTTTTCCCCCCTTCTTTTCTGACTCTAACAGAAATAGCCAGGCATTTAGAGAGCAGTGTTCTAATATTTCCTTTTGGTGTTTCCTGACTTACCTAAGATAAAATCAGTGCCATTTTTTTTCTCCCGAACAAACACGGAATGACATTCCCTTAAAGTGTTTTTGTAAAAGTAGAGTTCCTGAAATGTGCTGAACACTCCAGCTCTGACAGCTGAAATGTCATGTTCATGCTGATGGCAACAGCAGGCTTTGGAAACCACTGCTCCTCCTACAGTGCTGGTGAGACATTTTCCTCACAACTGGGAGACACAACCTCTGAGGCCAGGAGACTCAGTCCACTGAGATATAGCTATTTCCTTTGGTCTCATAAGCTCCTCACAAGAGCACCAGTGAACTAACATCATCAGAACTAAATGTTTCAGAAGTTGGCTGGTTCCCCAATATGAATTCTGGAGTGTCCACAATCTATTTCTGATGTTATAAAAACATACGTTGAATAACCATTAGATGGAAAAAGTTTTCCTAGAAAGTAGGAAAGAAAGGAGCTCATTCAGCCCTGTCCCTTGCTGCCAGACAGCAGTGTCAAAAATCCATGAAGGGATGCTCTGTAGTATACCTGGTAAAGTGTGTAATTTCGAAACCTCAAAGCTCCAATGGGTGGAAACATTTACATTTTCAGCTGAAGTTTATTCATCAGCAGTTTATAGCCATTTGCTTCTGTGTAAGTCAAATGTTTTTGTTATTTGAGCTAAAATAACTTCTTCAACTTCCCTGTATTTTTATTTTAAGCTTACCTAGCACTTTTAGCCTCCTAGACATGCTGGTCTTCCCGTTTTTCTGGCCAGCCTAGGGTCCTTCTCTCCACCCACTCTAATCTCTGTTGATTTTACTTGACTGCGGGTGTTCAGGATTGTGTACAATGTTCTGTACAAAGTCGTGTTAAGACTTTGTATGGTGGCATAAATACCTTTGTATTTCTACTGACAATGACTTTCATAATTCATCACAGATTTCTGTCTGTCTTTCTCCTGTCTGTAAAATATTTGTGTATTTGTATATGTCACCGGCTGCCTGTTTTTGTCATTGATCATAATAAGTCCTCAGCTTGAAGGAGATAATCATAGAATGGTTTGGTTTGGAAGGGACTTTTAAAAGTCATCTAGTCCAATTCCACCTGCTATGGGCAGGGATGTCTTCAACTAGATCAAGTTGCTCAGAGCCCCATCCAGCCTGATCTGGAGTGTTTCCAGGTATCTGGAACATCTACAAACTCTATTTCTTCTACCATTCACCATTACTGATACTTTGTACTCCTACCATTTTTTTAATCTCGGCTTTTGACACAATCCAGTTTCCCAGGTAATGATATTCCAGTCCTCTTACATGTTGATAATGTCTTTCTATTTTGAGTCTCCATAATTTTTGTGTAGGCTCTTAATTCGTATGCATCTCTAACTACAATCCTGTCCCCAAATTGCTCTTACCTTCTCAGTCAGATGACATGATAATTTTCTTTCAAGTAGTTTATTTTGTACTATATTCAAATTACTGTATTTCCAGGTTAGATACATGGATTCTACTGTGTCTTCTCTGTTTAAGAATATATTCATAAGTGATTGTAGTATGAACTACCGTTGATAAGCCTGTGTTACATTCTTTTCAGTTGTCATTCAGCTTTAGTTTTCAGTTATTTTTAGACTGGTTTCTTGAGAAAATGAAGCTTATATTGTCACACTGTCCATCTCTAATCCTACTTCTGTTCCCATGGTAACTTTTGGACTTATTGTCAAATTTCAGGCAACCTTGACACAGGCCTAGATGCCTGGAAAATACCAAGTTCCAAAAATTGGACTGAAAATAAGTCATGAAAGAATAGGGTTTTTAAACCAAATTAGTGCCTCTGCTGAAGAGAAGACCTTCCAAGTAAAAGCTTAGAGAGCAGAGAGCTGATACAAAAAGGACAGGACAGAAATGCCCAGGTGTGTTAAGATCTTTTAGCAAGAGCTCGTGCTTTCTTTGATGCTGGGAGAACCCAGTCAGGAGGAGCAAATCTGGAGGAGAGGAGTTCTTTTTTGCCACGTTCCTGGTGGAATAGCCAGCCGTAAGACTAAAGAGTACAACTCCCAAATCTCATCAAAGTGACTTAACTCCCAAATCTCATCAAAGTGACTTTACCCCCACTTACTTCCACTTGTGATTGTGATTAGCATGTGCCCCCCTGGAAGATTACTGCATGGAGAATCAATAGGGACCACAACCTGCAGCTGCCAGTATGTGTTTTCTGAAGCAATGGATCATCTTTTGCCAGGTGCTGATGGGTTAAAGAATGTAATCTGAGAAGGGGTAAATACAAAAACTTTATTCTATGCACATCTGGGGTTCATCCCCCTTTTTGCTGTCTCCTTCCACTCACAAATAGCAGAGGCTTTGCTTTGTACGTAAGACTGATAAATGAAGTTATGAAGAGACTTGACTCTGTTCAGTGGTGCAATGAACTGAACAGTTTCCTGAGGCCCTTCGTGCTGTATTATTGGTGATTTTGCTGTTGCGACTAGGATAATGGTAGGGTATGAAGTGAAGAGAAATCTATTTTATCACTGGACAGTGCTGTGATGACATGGTGGCAAGACTGGAACTATACAGTGGAAAAGTGCTAGCCTTGCTGTTGAAGTTTTGTAACAAAATTAATGATTATTTTAAAGACAAACACTGTAGACAGTTATGAAAGTGTCCTGGGTTTCTATAGCTGATTTTTTTTCTTTTTTGTAGTGGAGAGGCTACAGAGGTGGCTTCTGTTAGAAGCTGCTAGAAGCTTCCCCTGTCCCATGGGAGCCAATGACACTTGGCCCCAGGAGGGACATCTGGCTCCTGGCCAGGGCCGAGCCAATTAGAGATCACAGTAACGCCTCTGTGATAACATATTTAAGAATTGGAGGTTGTTGCACAGAAGAAATTCCAGAGAGCGAGAACATGGGATAACAGGCAGACATCAAGGTCACTGCAGAGTGGAGGGAGGAGGCACCTCATGGAGCAGGGGAAGGACTCAGAGCTAAAACCCCTGCAGCCCATGGAGGACCATTGCGGTGCAGAGACCCCCCCTGCAGCCCATGGAGGAGCCCATGCTGGAGCCAGTGGGTACTTGAAAGGAGGCTCTGACCCTGTGGGAGGCTCAGGATGGAGCAAAGTCCTGCAGGAGACCTGTGGACCCGTGGAGAGGCAGATCCACACTGGAGCAGGTTTTACCTGAGTGAGAGCTGTGGCCCTATGGGGGGGCCCACATCGGTACTGCTCATCCTTGAAGAACTGTACCATTATGGAGGAGTGACTCTCAGGACAGCAGATGTGGAAGAACTGCTGCCCGAGGGATGGATTCACGTTGGAGAAGTCTATTAAAAACTGTCTCCCGTGGGAGGGACCCCACGGAGCAGGGGATGGACTCAGCTGTTGTCCCCTGTAAACCGTGGTGAAGACCGTGGTGAAGCAGGATGTCCCCCTGCAACCCATAAAGGCCCACTGGGGTGCAGAGACTCAAGTTTTACTGCATCCCATGGAGGAGTGACCCCGAGGGGTGGGGGAACTTACATCACAAGTGGCAGCAACCGCAACTGACTGCAATCCCCATGGACAGAAGGAGGGGTGGGGGGAAAGTGTATGTGTGTGTTATAGTCAAAATTTCAGTTAGAAATGTGAACTTCAGTTTTTAAAAATCTCAGAAACTCTAGCTCAGGAGTACTTCAATTTAAAAATCAAATTATCTCCCTCTTTGCTTTTCTTTGTGTGGAATCTTCTGAAAGGGAAAGATGAAGGGAAGACTTCAGCATTCTGAATATACATACCCCGCCCTAGCTGAAAATACTATTTTTCTGAAATACATCTTGCCTTTAAGCTCCTGCTTTCAGACTCTCTCTCTTTCTTGCATCATCACATCCTCATGCTGTGTCTTCATGGGTAATAAAAACATGCAGAATCAGGTCCTTCTCAAAGTGCGTTGTGAGTTATTAGTCTTCTGTTTGCAGCACATGTGGGATTACAGAGTGCTTGGCATTTGCTAGCAATATTTAAGCAACTTTATTGTATAATACTTGCATCCCAGTCTTTTCCAGTATGTAGCTGAATATGCCCAAAAGAGTGAATTGTCAGAGTCTCCAGTCTTAAATCTTGCCCTTTGTCAGGCTGAGGTGAGACTGTGCTCTGTTGCAAGTTGGCTGGTGCTGCCAAAGCTTGCAGTTGTGAGCTGCGTGGGAACAGGACTCTGCAGTTGAGAGCTTAGCTAAGGAGTGAAGGTTATGTAGCCAAAACTTCAGAAATAAAAATGAGTTTGAACTGGACTGTGAGGAGCTTGAAAATGGAAAGCTGAATGTGGTGAGCTTTCAGACATTGAATATGAAAATATTCCTGTATAACTGATATAGCAACAAATGAGAAGCTATATACAAATTCACCTACTCTGGACACTAAAAAAGGGATATTGGTTTAAATAAGACACTTAGAGTATTTCCTCTGTGTCATAGAAACTGTAAAGTTAATCTGGAATAATGTTTTGAAATGTTTTAGTAGGATGTTAGGATAGAGTCTGTGTAGATTTTGTTTTTTGAAGTTTGAATTTTTTACTTGGCTGTTTTATATCATTGCTATTTATAGTTGCAATAGAATGTATGTCTAATCTGGGTATTAATTCCATAGGATATTCGGGGATTAGTAACACATGGATGTAAGGCGCAAATGGCATCATATTTCCTGATGGACTCTGTAGTGTGTCAGTAATAACAACAAAGCATGAGAGGGGTGGGTTCTTTGGGACCACTCTGTTTTCTTCTTTATGCTGTGTGTATGATGTTAATTTGATTCTCTCTTTTAAAACCTCTAGTGTAAAGCTTTTTTATTAGCTGTAAAAGTTGAAAAATAATGAGATTGAAGGGACTTGTGCATATATTTGTGTTTTCACAATTAATTTTGCAAATGTGTGTGTGGAGGGATTGTGATGGTTTTCTTTTATTGTGGAAAGAGATGAAAGTTTGAGATTGTTTTTGCTTTTGTCCTTTTTTTGTTTTTATTTTTACCTCTTTTTTGTTACTGTATGAACTGGAATGCAGTCCAGAATCGTGCTCTTCCTGGAAAGTGGTACGGCTTTAACCAGAGCTTATCTGTAGTCAGTCACTGACTTCAGTAGATCCTTGTGTTGGACCCTCTGCAAACCCCATAAGAATTCAGAACTTTGTAGGATGAGAAACTGAACTACTTGGTTTCTTTCATATATAAATACAGTGATGTGGTATTTGCCTTTCTAACCATACAGAGAAAGAATGTTTTAAATTAAACAGTCCATTTTCATTAAAATGCTCAGTCTTTCATTTAAATGTCATGAAAACATTTGTGTTCGTAGTTGGACCTGATCTTCTCTTCCTTATTTGATTCAGCCAATGTTTTACAAAAGTGGGATCTGACCTACAGATTTTTGAAGCCTGTCGGACTTTGGGGATCACTTAAACTGCTTCCTCCCAAGAAGCTTTGGGGTGAAAAAGAAAAGCAGCTGAAGACGAAGGAGAGATGTCAGGGAAGCTGGGACCTTAACTTGCAGTGCTCTAGACAAAGGGTGCTTTTGGTGTGCTGGCCTTTACAGTTGCTTATCTGCATCATGATGAAGCCAGTGTGATCTGACAGAAACCTTATGAGAAATCTAGTGGAGCCTGGCAGATAGGTAGTGTCCAGAATATGCTGGACATAGGCATAGACTTGCTGGGGTGCTGAGCTGGAGATCAGGTCTTCAGGCAGCATCCTGCTCCTGTGCAGGTGCTGAGTAGTTGCTTTCCACGTGCTAATGGTGGCTTGCAAATCCAGGATGAACTTGCAATAACTGTACATGAGAACTTTAACTGCTCCACTGAGCAGCTGAAGCAAAATGCAATGCCTGAGGCATAACCTTTCTTGTTCATAATGTCTTTGTGTGTTTTTGTTGCATTTTTGTATGAACCTTAAACCTGTTTTTATTTCTTGTTTGATTTAAGGCAATCCTCTTCTATCCTGAAGGAAAAAATCCAGGTGAACGAAGACCATGCCTTTGTTTAGTAAATCGCACAAAAATCCTGCTGAGATTGTGAAAGTTCTGAAAGAAAACATGGCCATATTGGAAAAACAAGAAAAAAAGACAGACAAGGTATGAGACAATGTTGTAGAAGACCAATAAGATTTTTATGCTGGGGGAACGGTAGAATAAAAGGAACCAAACTGTGTTTGCTCACTGTCCTAATTCTGCAAGTGCTTGCCTGTGTAGGTCGCTGTGTGTTTGAATGGTTCTGCTGAAACTCAGGGGGCTTTTGCGCACGTAAAATACAACAGTTCTGGGGGCCAAGGAGATCCAGGAGCCTCAGCCAAAACGAATGATCTCCCACTACTTCAAACAGTAATGCATTTAACAAAACAGCTTAGAAGGCTATTTGAAAGCCATTATAATATTAATTGTTTTAGCAGGATAACAAATAAGACAGCCAATCAATGTGTAAGAACCCACAGAGCAAAACTTCTGATGAACATTGTCACATAAAACAGCAAATCTGCGTGTATCCAGCTGTATATAGAGGAGATTTCACTCTGTTGATCCTTTACAATGTTCTGGGTGCTAGTGCTTCCTAAATGAGTTGTGCTGTTCATATTCTAATTATAGTGGTAGCCTTTTGCTAGTATTACTGCTCTCCTAATTCTGTGACACAGACCCGAGTTACTTTTGCCACTTTTCCAGTGACCACTTGAGAAGATGCTCCCCAGCATAAAAAATGCTCCCAATTAGGAGTTTGTGCTTGCAGAAAATCAAATAATTTTGTTTTCCTTTTTGCATTTGAGACTCTGGCTTTCTATACTATTGCTTTAGTAGAAGTATATGATTTTAATTAACAGTGGACTAATTTTAGGTTGAGCTGCTGTTTGCATGTGTGCATGTCGTGCTTCCCAAACCACCTTGTGCAGGAGCCTGTATTAAAACAAACTCAACCCAAAATGTAGGCCTGGAGCCCTTTGTGAAATCCTTTTGAAACTTTTTGGTTCAAAGCAAGTAGCTCAGAGTGTGTTAATTATGTAAGATTGGTCACACGGATTTTTGGTATTTGATGTCTCATGCTGAAATACCTTCAATTACCTGAAAAGCACCAAGAGAATTTGACTGAACTAAAACATAAAATAAGTAACTAAATAAACCAACAGAATCAGAATTCATTATCGGAGCCTGATTAAAGAAGATACTCAAAGCAGAAGCTCTAGACTCAGGTTTCTTTTTGATTTGCTTTGCATCATGACTCTCTAGGTTGTGGTTTTGAGAGTTTTTGGCTTTGAGCTGGTTTGTTTACTTGGGTGTCAGTGACAAAGGAGGAGAAATTCAGGCTTCTTAGAAAATCCAAAACTTGATGTAAAATTTTCATAAGTCAGAACAGCTGGTGTGTGTTTTCCTTGCAGAACAAAAGATGCAGGAGTGTTTCCTTGGTGTATTAGAATGGAAACAGCTTGTGAAGTTAATGATGCTTATTTTACAGGAGGGTATTGGTTTTCAGTTATTTTTGACACAATTTATTGCTGTGGGGTAGAAACTGTTCATGGGGTAAATGGGGTGATCAGGAGAGGGAAGGAAGAGGGATAAGGCAGTCCCTTCGGCAGCAAGGCAGAAGGTGAAGAGAGCAGCCTTTTTATTGTGGATATATGCTTTGCATGGCTTGTTCACTCAGGACTTTGTGCTGTGATGTAAAGGAAGCACACAGGGCCTCTCTCCTTTCAGAAGGAAAGAGTTGAGGCTCATCGATAATGCTGTCTTTCATCTAGAGTGTTGCACTGAGATGTCCTGAAATAAATACCTATTAAAGAAAATAGCCAAATTTATTCTCCTGAGTTTAGGAAAGTAAATCATAAGGAACCTATTTAGTACTGTTACGATGATAAACTTTAAAAAAGGTCAAGAAAAGTAGCTCTTGCAAACACAATCACCCCAGTCACATCTGCTACTATCCATTCAGGTTTGTGGACTTAGCAATACCATTTTTAAGTGTTGTTGAAATTTGAGTTGAAGAAGAACAGATGATGGCGAGACTTTGAATGGCACACAGGTTCTCAAAAGTCACTCAGTAAAGCTGTTAAGTAACATCTCTTTGTGAGTATGATTAGAGAAATTTAACTGAAAACAAAAGCAAAGAAAAACAGAACCCAGTGCTGTACTCTGTGCTCTTCAAAACCTGACAAAATTTTTACATTTACTTACAGTTTGATTTCCAAAGGGAGAAAAAATGTGTCAGTCTTTCATGAAAGGGTTCAGAGGTCCAGCTCCTGCAAAAGTCAGAGACCCTAGATACCTCAGTGCTGGTTTTGGACTCTGTGGCCCTGTGAACAGAGAGGTTTGGAAATCAAGGCTGTCCAGTTTTTCAGATTTCTGCCTCCTTGTCAGCTCTGAGAACTAGAGGGGTACTGTTTTGCCTCAGCAGAAAACCAAGGCTCCCAGAACTTCTAGGGTACAACTCCTGAGCATCCCTGATTTTGCATGCAGAATAGTTTCCAACTGGGGCTGCTTCAGATGCTTAAACAAGAACATTTATCCTGTGACAATTGAGTTGTTATTGTAGTATAGCCAGTATGGTTTGTGGGTTGAGACAGGCAAAAGCTGCTAATACAGCTGGAATTGGCAGGGAAGTGTGGCAAAGCCTGAATTAACTGCAGGGGTAGCAGAGAACCTCCTCATTTTCTTTCCCAGTTGAGAAATTGTAAGTATGAGGTGAAGATGCCCTGGGCAGCTGGGAGCATGCAAGGTCAGAGAGAGCCTTGATGCTTCTAGTACAACTTTGTGCAACTGGCAGCAGGAGCCATCTCTGTCTTGGAGGGGATGTTTTTAAATAATACAGAAATTATCATTTCTACCAAGCTATGCAGCATGCAAATAGAGGGTACTTCACAGCAGGGCAGTTAAGACTTAAGGGTAGTGGAAAGAGGGTGTAGGACGCAGCTTGACAGACAGGATCAAGAGAAAATAGCATAGAGAAGCCACTTTTAAACATCTCATCTGAGGCATTTCCATGTACACATGTAATATACAAAACCTTGTACTCTTTCTTCATGATGCTTTTTGTTAGTCATAGAGTAGTACCCAGACTAACTACTGTTGGCTGGGCTAGCATCTGTCTTCTTAAGTAAGGATTGAATTTGACCCAGTTTCTCCATGTGTCTTTTTTTTTTTTTTAAACTATTAATGTGTGTAGTGTTGCCATAATGCTTTTTAATGCTTTTTAAACACTCTTGACTGAAAAATAGGCAAAGTTTGAATGTATGGTTCTTGCTTTTATGTGTGGGTTTTTTTGTTTGCTTGCTTGCATGGATGTATGTGGGCTTAAAGCTTTGCCATTTTCTCAGTTACATTCTGATGGTTGATGGACCATGGGTTAAGAAGTGCCAGCACACATGGCTCCTTTTCCTCTGAAGTGCTCTTTCTAATACCTTGTTTTTACAATTTTTTAGAAATAACATCTGTTTTAGAGAAGGGATTGTAGCACTGACAAATCTGATGTAACAATGGGGTGATTAAGTAGGGTAAGACAGAGCTGGAAAAGTGGACTAAAGCCTTCTGCATCAACCATCCTTCTCTCTTTCAACACCTGAAATAAAATATGGTGTTCTTGGAGCACGTACAATTGCTGACATCCTGTTCAGGCTTTGTTGTGGTAATGGACAATTAAGTTTATTACAAAATTCTGTAAATGTCATAAAAATTTAATCAATCACTTAGAACCAAATTGTCCTTGAATTTAATGAAAAATGCCCATTCTGGAATTAACTAGAAAAGCAGGGAAGCATTTAAATACATAGGAAAGGAAGCCTTCAGTGCGTAGCCTCTCTTCCTTCTTTCTGGTGCAAACTCCTGTAGCATTTGGAGGATGCATATAAATAGACATTTATATAGAGGAGAAGCCCTGATATCAAGTGGTCAGATCTGTTGAACCTGAGGAAGAAGCGACAGCCTGTGACATGCTGGTCACACTGCTTCATTTATTACTGTCTTGTTCATAGATGTTGTCAAAGAACATTAATAGAAAGGATGCCTGACCCACCTCACAAAAAGAAGGGTGTGACATCCTGACTTCTCCAAGTCTTGTGTTCAGCTGCTGAGTCCAGTTGGCACAAAGCAGTGCAGGTGGCATTCAGTGTGTCACTGAAGGACGTCTTTAAACACATCCCCCTCTTGCTGCTAACCACACACCTTCGGGTGCGGCAGCCTGACTCAGTGCCATCTGCGGTGCCTACAGGTTTGGTAACATTTTCTGAACCTGCCCTCCAGCAAAAGCCTTCCAAGTGTCACAGGCTTTTAATTTAGTGCAGCAGACGGATCTGAGGTTGGTTGCAACTTGGTCTAATCTTTGCTGATAGTCTAGATGGCCTGAAAGATTTGCAGTTTGTGGTGTAGCTGATCCAAGACTTGGGTTTATTGTGGAAAATGAACCCAAATGCATTACAGCAGGTTCAGGGCTCTGGGCTGAGTGTTTTCCTGGCAGGCAGAACTGCAGGCTGCAGCACCTTTAGTCTGTGTCCAGGGACATAGTGAAGCTAGATACAAAATAACCTAAAGTGTCTAGCTTCTGCCTCTTTCACTTAAATATATCTAACGAGACAGCTCGTTCAGGCAGGTCGCTGCATGTGATCTGCCTTCTGTTTCATCTCCGTGTGCTGTAACAAATTTGGTACTGTTCAAAAGGGTCAGCAGAGTAGCATTTTACTAAGGCTACAGTTAAAAGACATTAAGATTTCTGGAACAAATACATCTCTCAATAAATACTGCTTTTTTACATAGCAACAGTGAAGCCATTGCAGACTCCTGTTCACCTTTGCTCGCTGCCGCGTTGATAAAGCGGCTGGGGACCAGTGTGTGAGGTGAGGTGCATGCGGAGGATGTGATGTGCATTTGCATGGAAGAACGGTTGTGTGACTGCTGTGAACGTGAATACCCATGGATGTGATTCTGCAACTGCCAAAGTCAGTTGCAAAATAGCCTTCAACTTCCTTGCTGCACACTGAAACTGAGGGAGTGAGATAAGAAGGGCTTGGCATCCCTTCCTCCTAGCTCTGTGGGTCCTGGGGTTTTGTGAAGTGTTCCATGTTTCAGCTTCCCTGTTCTGCTAAGGCCTGTTACTGCTCTAGAGATGGGAGAAACTCCAGAAACTATCAGGTGCTGGTGCCAAGAGTTTATACCTGTCTCTTCTGGTTGCTTTTTATTTTTTAAGGGCCATGCAACCTTTAGTTCTGTCTTAAGTGCAGGATTAACAGTGGGAAAGGAATTTATGTCCAGGTGGGGCAAACCTGTCTTTTCCATTTAATCATTCATCCCTTTAAAAGGCGTTTCCCTATTGTGCCTGCTTGGCCAAATTGTCTTTGCCAGCTTCCTTGAGTATTAGGCAATAATGTTTTACTAAACGACAGACTTCAGGCCTCCTGATCCAAAATGTCCACCATTTGTTCCTATAGATCAGTTTGGCATGAAATTGTATCAAGAATAAGTCAGCTGGGGTGATCCTGAAGTGACATAGGTGATGGATCCAGATTCTGCTAATGGCTTTCCTTGGGAGTCCTTACAGTCACCTGTAGAAAGAAAGAGCTGCACTGGAGAAAAATCGGTTTGAATCACATAGTGAGAGTATTTTAAAACCAGTTAAAACCAAATCAAGGAGCCTTATGCTTTTGGTTGCAAAATGTAGTGTGGAGTAGTGGAAGATCACTGAATCCCAGATTGGAATATTTAACATCACACTGGCAGGCATCTGTGTGTGTTGCTGTCTTCTGCTGTGCAAGAGAGCAACAGTTTACAGAGAGATTTTTGATCTGGAAATGTGCTAGGTACACAAACAGAAACTGCATGGTCCTATTTGCCATATTCTTATGAACAGTTGAAGATTTCCTCACTGGTATCCTGTCTTTTTTTCACATATATTTGGTATCTGAGTTTGGGAAGCTGGAAGAAATTCCGCAATCTGTTTTTTTCTTCACTGCTGTGTTGCATTCCTGGTTGAATAAAAGTAAGAATAAGCCCTTCTGACCAGTAACATATGGACACACATGTGAGACCTCTAACTTGTTGGTGAAATAGAGATAAAATAGACAGCCCACTGAAAGCTTTGAAAAGTTGCAGCTCAGGTGTAGAAGCTCAGACTGTTGATTATTCAGGGCCTGATGCTTTTCCCTTTATGTCGTTTGTAGTCTTCCTTGGAAAGGAGTAAAAAGATACAGTGGTATCTTTTTAGTGGTATCTGAATAATAGGAGAGTCATGTCTCACTCTCCCTCTCTCTCTCTCTTTGACAAGCATAGCAGATCTGGATCACGAGCACTTAATATGGCATTTTTAAGATAAATGTGAAATTGCCATATGTAGTTGAGGAGAGGAGAAGGGCAAGCTTAGTAAGTAGAGATAATTTTTTGAAACCCATTTGGAATAGTTAGAAATTCACATTACTGAAGTTAGGGACTCTTGGTAAAGTATGTCTGTGATGTGCTATGTATGTGAGTTTTAAAAAACTGTCTATATGAAGTTTTTGATTTCTGAAGCAGATCTGCTTTGTTTATTTTGCTATATTACACAAGCAGTGTTGCAGATAAAACAGCTTAGCCTTTGAGTATGGAAAGTCCTAACTCATGTAATTATGGAAATAAAAATTCAGCTTTCAGTGTGAACAACAAATAAGGAGGCTTTGTTTTAGCCTTCCATGCTGATCTTTAAAATCTCACTGGAAGATTTTATAACAACAACAAAAAATATATAAGTCTTGGAGAATTTCTTTGTAATTCCTTAAAGGAAAAAAAACCCCAAGGCACTCCTTATTGAACTCTCTTGTATAATTCTGGAATATAAAGGAAAGAAAATTAACTGCTTTGAAGCATTCCGTAATAATGCTAAATTACGGCCATAAGAACACTTTCATGCGCTTTGGCCCTCCTGTAGAGAACAGTCTGAAAAAACAGATAAAACTTAGAATTGTCATCTAGACTTGGCCAAGCAAGTTAAACTGAAGAACCCAGTATTAAAACTGGAAAAGATCAATGCTGGAGTATGGAAATACTTCAATACAGGCATAGTAGAGTTATCCATTCTGTAATAAAGGCTGGACTTTTGCAACAAGATTAGCTGATCTTCACATGTGGGATAGGCTGCATAGAGGAGAGTCTTGAGGTCTTTCAGGGAAGATTTTTTCGTATAGAATTTCAGGGAATCATTTCTCCATATGCTCCTTTCTTTGTGTTATGTTCCCATTAAGTCAACAGTGACAAGACTTTGATCTGTGAAGAAAATAAGCTGCAACAAGTATCTTCAACTAATAAAGTTTCCAGGTCTTGTTGTTGAAGCCATTGGTCGGTTTAGAAGGACACGTAAGTGCTTACCAAGAATCAACTTTATGAGCAGGGGAGGTTGAACACGTTTATAATTTAACTTAGGGAAGTTATGTAGGCTTATCTGTGCTGTCAGTTTTCCAGCTCTAAGGCTATTGCACGTCCTTTAGTCCAGTAGGGTTAGCAGAGGATTGTTAGATTTCAAGATTCAAGAAATACTGTATTTCAAAATGGGCCCAAAACCTTCTTGTGGGTTGCTGGTCACTATAAGCTACACTCTCTGGATGCAGAGTTACTTCTCATTGGAAATAACTTGTTAGTCCTGTGTTGCATGAAAGTAGAGAAGAAATGGCCATCATCGAAAAAAAACAAACCCTGCCTTTGTTGCACAGGGGTTCTGGCTTGTGCTCTCCTTCACTCCCCTTACACAGCTATTGCAAATCAACCCTGTAACTCATTGGGCACCCACCCCTGCACCCACCTCGAATTTTAGTGTTATGTGGTGGGATTGGGTCCCCGAAGTCTGGACCAGGTTGTGAACTAAGATGCCTGTGGACTAGAAATCTGCAAATTGCCTTGGGAGTTTGAGGTCCTGACTTCTGCGCAGGGACAGCGATGCAAACACTAAACTGATGTTGTGCTGGGAACCAGCTGGCATTTCATCTTTGCTTTCTTGTCCCTACCCACAGCTTTTGACTGATCGAAGTTCAGTGTATCCCACCTTTGACATTTATATGTAATACATATAAGCTGTTCTGTTCAGGATTCTGGATTTAGTTTTCTCCTTTCCGCCTTTTTTCCCTCTGTTCACAACAGCTTTTGTAAATAGAATAGCATAAATTCAGTCGTGATGCAAAGGACGTGTACCTACAAGGTAAAAGGAAAATCTGCTGGATAAAAGATTGTGCCTAATTGCGAGAGTGAGGCAAATGGCTGAAAGTGCTTAGATATTTCATGAAACTGTTTCTTTTGCTCTATAACTTCTGCTGAAGTGATGGTTGCAGCACTTTGCTGTTGTTGCTGTTGCCACTTACGGAAAATAAAAAGTAGTGTGGAAGACATAATAGTTTTTGGAGTTTCTAGCAAATCTCTTTTTTTATTTTTGTCACTGAAATTCTGTTTGTGGTGGTGTTGGGGGGAAGTGTCTTGCTGCGGCTTTTTGTTGGTTTTTGCAATTTTTCCTGAAGAGGGTCAGGACTTCTTATGTCGATATATTTCTGTCATCTCATATTTCCATGTCTTTGTGTGAATATATTTGCTTTGTTGTTTGTTTTGGACAGATCTTGGGTCTTTGGATCTTGGAATGTCTTTTTTTTTTTTTTTCCCCCCTGAGTCTTATGCAAGTTTCCATGCCAGAAACAGTGCTTCTGTACTTAAGGTATTATTCTAAAATTGCTGTTAGATTAAGTGGAAATGTCAAAATAGAAACTAGAAGTGACTGTTAATTTAAGAATCTGTGTTTGGGATTATGGTTTTCCCCCAGAAAGATTGTGAGGGATAGGCACTGAAAAGCAGTCCTTGGATTTGACTGGGAATAGCTTTTGGTGGCAGACTTATTGTCAAACCACAGACTACCCAGAGAATATGAAGGGGAAGGAAGTTAAACATGAAATGTACATTTCATGTAGAAAAGCTGAGAAGATGATAGGATGGGATGGCAGGTGATTAGAGAAATACAGCTGTGGTGCCCAGTCTGCCCATCAACACCACACTGTCCTGTAGTTTCATTTTCTCACACAGCGCTTTACTTTTTCACCTCCTTTTTGAGAATATAACCTAAAGCTGAGCCTTACAGATATTTTTGTACATACCAGAGAGGACTGCTTACACTTGAAAGGAAAGTCATTAATTATTTTTATTTTAGCTAAAGGATGCCAGAGATAATCACACCCTGCCCAGCAGAATGAGTGAAAAACCATATATATGAGTTTTTCTTTTGATACGAAAATATTTCCCCAGCTCTTACAAAGAAGTAGAGCTTTAGTTTCCAAGATAGCACACCTCTTGTTAATCCCGTCTATACTCTGTGGGATCTCTCAAGTGACATCCACTAACATTTGAGGTAAAAACAGGCTTTTTTGCTGAGTGATGGTAAGGAACAGCACGACTTCTACTGGTTAAAGTTGTCATATAGTCATGCTCATTTACATGCCACTCATGTAGGCCTATCTCAAAGAGCAGAAAACTGAGAGTAGGTACAAAGAGATTAGAGGAGAACAGTTCTTTATGCTGTGCAAAATCAATGCTTGAACCTTCCAGGTGGATGCAATGTGAAAGCGGCTTTTTATTTTGTTTTTTTTTCAAAGGATTTCTAGATTTTTTTCTACAATTTTTATTCACTATGTGAATAAAACCTGTGATTTAAATCAATATTAAAGTAGAAGGAGATAAGCAGCATGTGAGAGATGCCCCTTCAGAGCATTGTGGGGTTGTTTTATGAAGATTAATGGAGTGGTCTTTGGAAGCATGACATTTTTCCTTTCAATTTATGTGAGAGATGTATTGAAATTATTGATCTAGCTTTGAATATCCATTAATGTCCTGTTAGCTTTTACAAATGACTTATGGGTGTTCTCTATGTGTCTTTATTTTTTTTCACCTGCTATGATAATAAAATACTAATTTCAAGTAAAGGTTTTGCAATATATATGTGAAAGGCTGTCTTATCTTCAGAATCCTTAACTATCCTGCCTGGCACTTCGCTGTCATTCTTAGTTTTGCTTTCAAACCTGTTTATTACTTCCTTCCCACTCCCTGCCAAAGAATCCAATCAGCCTTGCTACAGGTCATGCATGTAATAAATATAACCAGACCCAGGAAGAGCCATTCCCTCCATAGCCCCAGTGGCTGGAGCAGGTGGCATTTAAAGCACACACACACACGTGCATGTGAAAAAGTACCACCTTTGCTCCACGGAGTCTTTATTTATATGAGGTGGAGCAAACTTGTGAGGAGAGCATGAGCGAGAGCTGCCGTGCTGCAGCCCCAGGTCATTTTCCTTGGGAAGTGGGATGTTGTCATTCACATCTGATTCAAACCCACTGACTACCATGAATGCTAAACTATTACCTTTTTATAGGCAAGTGTCTTTCATTTTCCTGTTGTAAGCTTTCTGATCAAGATGTTTTGTAAGGTAATTCGTGATTTTTCCTCTACATTACGTATCTGAAACATTGCACAGAACTAGTATACACTTGGTGGGAGCAAAAGATGAAAGATTTATTTTACTTCACTTAGTGGCAGCTATTCGGGTTACTAGTAGAGGACCTTGGAAAATCCATCAGGAAGCAGTCAGTGGGGAGGCAGCACAGCAGCCACCCTGCTGGTGGGAGCAGCCAGCTGGTTTGGTTCCTCCATCTGGCACCTCTTGCTCCACGTGTGTTGATGGAATGCTCTGGGGAGGATGGTAAAATTGCGTCTGCAGGGCAGTGCCTGTTTCCAGACCCTTAAAGGATCTTGCTGATGCTTGCTGGTAATTGCTGTCGTGTCCCTGTTTTATGCCCATGATCCGTAAGTGATGACATGCTGTATTTAAGTTGAATATATCCTGTGTAAGACCTGCAGGATACAGTGTGGATGCTTCAGCCTCAGATTGCATAAAATTATTGAACCATTTTTCAATAGGTAATGATCATTTTAAGTATGGTTAGAAGCATTTGTTTTGAAATGCATCTCTTTTAAAAGAAAATGCTTTTCTTTCTCTTGTTTCTTTTCTTTTTTTTTAAACCCATTTCTGCTGGCGAACAGGCATCAGAGGAAGTGTCAAAATCTCTGCAAGCAATGAAGGAAATTCTGTGTGGGACCACAGACAAAGAGCCACCTACAGAAATTGTGGCCCAGCTGGCGCAAGAGCTATACAACAGTGGCCTTCTAGTGACGCTTATTGCCAACCTGCAGCTCATAGATTTTGAGGTGGGTCAGCATCCATAAACCTTTTTATCTCCTTGGTCTCAGTGTTGTTAGTGAGTAGAGCCATATTTTTCTGAAATGTAAATAATTTTATTATTCAAAACTACTTTTCACTACTTTTGCTGAAGAAAGTGACTCTCTAGATTGGCCAGTATCCTGAAAGATGTGCTCATATACTGGCAGTAAATACAACGCATCTAATTTTTTTTTTAATTAAAACAAAAACAATAACAAGATATTACCATATGTATCCAAACAAGATAGGAAATGATGCTGAGAATACTGCCTAGGACTGACCTTGTAAGCTGCAGTGATGAAACTCTTTGAGATAATGCAACTATCAGACCCAGTGTTTCTGAAGGGTGTGTCTGATTTAGAAGGGGTTCAGGGACATGGAATGAAAATAATTGGAAGCATGGGAAAATTTCATGTGTCAAAGACTGAAAAAAATTAGAATGGTTTGGTTGAGAGGAAAAGAGTTGAAAAATCTGTTAAAATCTGACAGCAGGCAGTAAGGTAAATTGGGTGACCCCCACTTAGTTGTTTGGATTAAAAGAATATAAATATTTTTTTCATAGCAGAAGGATTGATCTAAATCTATGCATGTATATATATATAATTTTATATATATTATTGTATTATATATATAATGTATATATTATTGTATTATTATGTATTATATGTTATATATATGTATATATATAAGATTATCTATTCTGTGGAACTTCTTGCCAGCTTTGTTGTTAAAGTAAAGAACTTAGTAGTCAACGGCTAAGACAACTGAACTTACTTATAAGTAAGAAGAAGGAGAGTTACAGTAAAGATTGAAGTAATTTGGGATAAATATAAACCCTTCTAACTGTTGACTGGTAGGGACTGGGGAGAAACTTTGTCAGGTCATTATAGTGTTGCTGTGGTCTACTGTCAGCTGGGACAGTGGCCCCCAGGGTCTGCTGTTACAAGTTCTGGGATTTATGTGGCTTCTAGCTGCCTGTGAAGTGTCACAAGTGTCCATGCACCAGTGAGGAATCCCCAGCTCCCAGGAGCCAAACCTCCACTGCTGAGGTCTTGAAGCAGGAGCAGTACCCAATGTATAGGCAGCTGCTGAATTGCAAAATTGATTTCCCAGAGAGATTTTCTGATGCTCTCAGAGCCACATTTTTTGGGAGTCACTTTCTTGGGGAAATTTTTTCTCCTTCTTGAAGTTATTTTCTTTCTATTTTGTAAATGAACGAAAGGGAGGAACCATGGGAGATTTATGTTTTCTTTTCCCCCTCTTTCCCCTACCCCCAGTAAAGCCAGCATTCAAGGACTTATTTATTTCATATTAATTTTTGAAGATGTTGTTAGTGAGTTCTCTTAAGTTCAGGAGGGTTTTTTGTAATACTAGAATTTATTGAGAGCATTTCCTTTGCCTTCTTCTTGCCACCTCTGGTTACTGTTAAGTGTTGTAATTACAAAAATACTCACAACCCAGCAACCCAAATGCCTAAAAATTCCTTCAAGAGAAAGGGAGAGGGGAGAGGAGAAAATACTGTTAGCATAGAAGGAACGATACAGCACTTTCTGTTAGTCACATGACAGTCTGTATTGCTTCTGTCAGAAAAAAAATTCTGTACCGACATATTGAACACACAGTCCTTAAATGCAAGCAGTGAATGAAATACCTAATCTGTTGCTAATTTATTGTTGTTAAAAACATTTATAATAATTCTTAGTGCAAAATAGATTTTTCTGTGATAGAACCTTTCCAACCATTTAACAAAGCTGTTATACGTACTCTTTTGACAAAACACTAGAAACAAAATGTCATTGAACAAGAGGATAGTAAAAGCATGTGCTGCTTTTTCTTCATGGCCCCACTGACTTTTCCAGTTTATGAACTTTTCTGCTTCCATTTTGTTGTATTGGTGGCCATGGTTGGTATTTCAGTTTCTTCGTTCAGCAAGCAATTTCATCACTTTATAACATGCAAATTAATTTTTGATTCATATGTAATGGTAGAAGACAAAATCATAAATTACTTGAAAATCTGATTTCTGAAGGGAATAGTGTTTATGTAGGTTACTTTGCTTTGTCCTGACTCCGTCTACTCCTCACTGACCCTGTTGCCCAGTTGGATCCCAGTTTTCACAGCTGTACTTTCCTTTGAAGATGTGTTTTCAAAGACCATGTAGGGGAGACTTGCACACATCCGTCACACATGTCGATAGAAAACACAGGTCTAATGCTTCTGCTGCTCAAGAAACAAGGTATCATTTTGATCATGATCTTGTTATGAAGCACTGAAGTTGGGTTTGGGCAGGAGCTCAGAATCAAAGTCAGACTGGATTTTTAGGAACTTAAAATACAAAATTTATTGTTGAACTTTGAAGAACTGAGGAAAGTGTGCACACAGAAAAAAGTCAACTAAAAATGTAAATGTTACTAACTGTGTGTAAGCCTAAAGGTTCACAAGCTGTATGGCCTCTAAAATACGCAGTGAATAGCTACAGGCCTGGAACCGGTGATGTTAGAATCTTTCCCTTACTTTACCTTGAAACAGGAGCTGAGTTACATCATAGGTATCCTACAATTTGTTATTTATATAACATGTTCTTGGCAGTTTTTTTTTCTTTCCACTTTCTCTTCATGCTGTCTTATCTTGTGCTTCAGTGGCCATATGTATTACATTATATGGCAAAATTGAAGTGCAGATCCAAGTAAGAAGTATTTCAAAAGTATTTATACAATTTTAATGTATAGTGGTGAGGGAAGTCTGTCTTGGTTACCTCCTATCTGTCTCAACTCCCTCCAGCAGAACCCAGGGAGATCAACTCTGGCTTTCACCTTCACTGGTCTCTAGAAAATGAGGTGTAATTGGATACATACATATCTCTATATATCCATCTATCTTATCTCCTCTCTATTGGATATAATGCTGCAATGCACCCGGTATTGAGTAACTAATATAAAATTCGACATAACACGGAGGAACACTTAAGTTTTGGCCATCTTTAACTCGCCCTTTCGACAGCTCTTCTCTGTCTGGATTGTTTTCATCTTGAAGTATCTGCTGAACCCACTAGAGATCACAGGATTCCAGGCATGTGATATAGGTGTTGTTAAAATAGGGAAGAATGGGATGACTATATACAGAGTTAACCTAATTGAAAGGATGTCTAAGGGTCAAAAAAAAGTGTTATAGACAAAAGCAGATGGACTGGCCTGCTCTGATTTGATTCTCCTGTTTAATTCCCTGAGTCCCCAGATCCCTGGGTCTCCAAGCCAGCTGGGCTGGAACGAGTAGGAAAGCAGAATATTTTGTGTTTCTCAGCAGTGATTTATTTGTAGAGGTGAACTAGAGAATTTTCCTTTGTGTGAAGCTATCTGCTCCTTGGCTTCAAACGTTCAATAAGTTCTCTGCCAAGGAATGTGCGTCCTCCCAAGACAGATCAATGAACAAATAACCTTTGCTTTATCTTGCCCTGTGCATAGTGACCCGCTGTTGACTCAGTGCCTTGGTTACTGGTCATTAGTGCAGCGGTCTCTCCCATCCCTTAATTTCACACATCAATTTGTAGGCTGTGGCTAGGTGGGTAAGTGGTAGGGGAGAAAGAAGATTTCTGATGCCAAGTGTATCGGTGAATCTTTGCACAGGGAAGCATTTGAAGACAAAATGTGATTGTGCAGATATGTGTGTACAGGAGAAAATTAGGGCAAAGTGAAATATCTTAGTTGTGACTAAAGCAGAGGCACGTATATGATGCAGCCATTTTATTAGTAGTAATTATTTCATTTTTCATGGTGTAGTAATGGGTACAGTTTAAATTTAACCCTGAGGTTCAGAAACACAATGACACTCAATATTATTTGCATTTAATAAATGCAAAGCTTTAGCTCTGTAGGTCCAGGGACTGGAGCAGCGTATTAGTATTAGCTTGACATATTTGGAGGCTCCGGAGCAGTAGTACACAGTGCAAAAGCATGTTTGACTCAGGGTAGTGGCTCGCTTTTATGGTGTTTCAGTGTTGCTATTTAAAATAACCAGGGACTTGCTTGACAGAATAAGAGGAATGCACATCCTCATTGAGAAAAAGAAAGGTGTAAATGGGAGTGGAATGACCATTGTCTTCAGAGTCCCCCGATGGAGGAAGCCTAAGATGTCATTAAAGAAACAGCATATACAAGAGGTATACAAGAGGATGAGACTGTTGAGAGCCCTCGCAAAAAACAAACAAACAAACAAACAAACAAAAAGACTGACTTGTTCTGTTTTCAATTGCATTTCTCCTTTAAAAAGATACTATAACAAATGGCTATTTGTTTGTGTTTTTCTAAACGGAGATATATTTTGCTTCTTTAACAGGGCAAGAAGGACGTTTCCCAGATATTTAACAACATCTTGAGAAGACAAATTGGCACACGAAGCCCTACTGTGGAATACATTAGTGCCCATCCACATATCCTATTCATGCTTCTGAAAGGGTAAATGCTTTAATTTTATTTCCAATAAGGAGCATTGCTTGGAACATGTTGACATTGCAGTTGATCTACCTTCTCACTTTTAGTTTGTTTTTTAAAAAGGATTTTCATGTTTTATTCTAGATTTCTTATTTTTTTTCTCTCATATTGACTTTCTTTCTATGTAACTGTACAATTTTTGATGACTGGATTATTATTTTTATTTGACCATTATTTCTTTACCAAACTTAATTTGAAATAATTGTGTGCTGATTGTGTGTACTTGAGTTCTTGCCCTAAACTCTTTGTGTAGCATTGCTGATGACTGTGGAGTTTCACTTAGACATTTTTGCACTGCAGGAGTGACCAGCAGTGGTGTCCATTAATAACTGGAGTCAAACTGGACCACTGTGTGGTAGAACAGAGAGAAGCAAAAAGGCATTAAAAGAGTAGCTGTGCCTGTGGGACAGGCTTCTCACACAATGCTTGTGGCCACAAGTGAACTTCAACTTTAAATTAATTCTCTACATTCTCTACAACTTTCAGCGTGAAATTTTTTTTTGGTCTTCCTAATTTCAGAGAGTCTGTGCCTGGTGGTTCCAAAGATAAATTGGCCAAGAAGAGAGAGTAGACTCTCTGTGGGGAGAGGACATAAGCTGTAGTTGCATTCAGGAGTGCACGGGTGTTGGCCTAAGACACATGAGGTTTTTGTCCTCTTTACGTTTGACAAAAAGCCCCTTTTGTTCAGCAAGCAGCTTTGCTTTTCCAGCTCTTGAAGTCTACTGTTTTCTGCTCAATTTTGTTTTGACTTTTGGATTTTGTTTATTTTTTCATAAGGAAAGGAGAGTGTATGTCATTGGGATTAGATAACTGATGTGAAAATAAGTGCATTTATTTGATCAGTTTGAAATAATGTGAGCTCTCATAGTTGTATGGTCACAGAAGTAACAGCCATTCAAAACCATGATATAAGCCTTTTAAACTAATAGTTCTTAAGACAATGATTTTTTGAAGCGTCTTTCTTGCTCATGAGGTTGAACATTTGCCTTTTGACAATTTGCTCCATAGCCAGGAAAATACTTAAGCACCATCTAAGATATGAGCATGACAAGGCTGCAGCCCCAAGGGTAACATTCCCTTCAGCCATCCTTCCTCCTTTCCCCGAGCCAGGAGAAGGATAAGCACAGGAGTCCTCTAAAATAGTTATTTCCTTCAGAAGTGGCCACATTCCAGTACAGCTGAGTAAGGAAAAAGCAACCGAGAGAATAGTCAGTACCAGGGATCTTGAGAACAGTGAGCTCGTGGTTGAGCATGGCGGCAAAGCTCTTTGTTGCTTGGACCAGAGACCTGCTGCCTTCCTGGCAGGGCAGAGTGGTGGGAGCCTGGGCAGGTCTCTGGGCTGAGCTGGGTCTTGCTCTTACAAGTATAGTGATTTGTTGTGATTTAGCTTTAGTTTTGAAATTCTTGACTTGTTTTGTGTTACTAAACACCAGCTTCCTTAGAAAGGAAACCAGTAAGCTAGTTAAATGGATTTTGGTTTGATTTGTTCATTAAAATTCACCATTTATATAAACTTCAAAGTAGTTGTTTGAGGACAGTGATGGTAATTGTCTCCGTCATTGTTACAACTTGAATTTCAATTTTATATGTAGATTCAATAACTTTCTTCCCTTTTCTCTGTCTTTGCTTTTTCAGTTTTTCACTCATTTTGGTTTTGCACATTGTGCATATATGGCTACCATATGTCTGGGCTTCGTTTAAGGATAAAAATTATTTTTGGATCATGTCCCAGATTTTCTTTGGCATCTGTAACAACCAAGAACATTAAGATGATCATAAAGTTTTTATGTTATGTGTATGTGCTACTGACTGACATTTTACTGTAAGTGACCTGAGACAGTGAATGTATTTAAATGGCATCACTTAGGTGCTTTTTTTGGAGGTCCCTGCTGCACACAGCAGCATGTCTGTGTTAGTTTGGTCCTCAGGTTCCTTGCTCATGATTTCTTGACTAGCTCTCTGCAGCACTGCACTGTATCAGAATCGCCATTTCTGGAGCGTCTTGTTAGCAAGTACTGTTGAATTCATCAGCAGAAGTCCAGAAGTCAGTCCTGTCCAGCCCTGTCAGTGGTGTCTGAGCAGCTACTGCAGAGCAACCTAGTGATGTCAAACACGATGATGCCTTACCTGCCTGTCTCCTGCTGCTTGGACTGTTTAAAAAAAGATTCTTAAGATATGTGCCTACAGCAAGGGCAGGGCCCTGAACACAGCTTGCTGTATGCCTGCAGTGTGCAGTGCTTGGTGTGCAGTGGGAACTGGGAAACAAGCAGTTTGTGTTAGACACCACCACTTGAAAATGTAACTTGAGGGGCATTTTCATATTTATTTAATGCTAAAGGCATTATCTTATTTATGTTAGATAAATATATATTTATCTAATGCTAAATGAAATACAGGAAATCAAAATCTGCTTAAAGAGTACTGGATTTGGCTGACTCATACCATTCTGTATTTGTTACATGACATCATGACGTTACTTGGAGAGAAAAAAAAGGTCGTCTCTACCATGACTGTAGAAGAAACGGCCTAGGACTATTGTGAAGGTTTCTCGAAGTTTTACTTCTTGGATGTTGAATGCAAAGTTTTCTCTGCCCCGTGACAGTTCCCAACAGCAAAACGTGGCTTTCTTGTGGCTTAATGTGGGAAGGATCCTGAATTGTAGCTCCCACCCGGTGTTTCCTGTCTAATACTCCAGCAGTACTGCCAGCTTGAGATAACTGTTCTTACCTTTTAGGCTTCATTATTCTTGTTGCCTGCTTCCTTCCAACTTCTCAGCTTCAGAAAACATACAGCACTACTTTCTCTTTTTTTTTAAACTTTTTTTTCATTTCATTAGGTTATTTGACCTTCCTGTTGCATGAGAACTTGCTTTAATAGTATCTTATTTTCTGTGTCTGCAGGCTTTGTATATGAGTAGGATTTCAAATTAGTAGAATGTTTGGTGTATATATAGAGAACCAGACATATTTGGCCCAGTACTTTTCTCTGGTGTCAGCAGATTGCATTAGCCCAGAAATAACTCTGGTCCCTTGTAATTTAGGATACTGTCCCTCTAGTACAGTGACTGTTAAGGGCTTCATTTATGGCACTTGCATTGTTTCTCTCAAGTGACAAATTTATAACCCCCTTTGTGAATAATATATATATCATGCCATGTGCTATCTCTAATCTAGACACTACTTCGATATGTGTTGTGATGACCTCTTCATATCACAGTGCAGTTAAAGCCTTAATGGTGTATTCACTGAGGGTGCAGAATTCCCCTTGAGTTTATCCTTGGATATACTAGTTTATCCAGGCTGTACAAGTTAATGTAAAATCAGATCAGAATTTATCTGTTTGTTAAGATCTTGTGTTTCCCAGGCTTGATGCCTTCCTGATCTTCTGTTTGTGATCCTCATCTTGTACCATCTTCAGCACTAACCATGCAAGAATGATTCCTTTTACACTGAAATCCATCTCTGCTCTCAGTCTTGCCTCTGTCAACCTCCACAATAAGTGTTTTGAAATATTTCAAGTCTGTTGTTTCATTTTCTAGTTGCCCCCAGTAGTCACTGTGTAGGGGTTTCTGTAGGTTGTAAGTTCATCCAAACAGAGAAGAACTCAATGTGGTTTTTTCTGCTGTGGAAAAACATCAGCGTAGAGCACTCAGTGCTTGTTAGAAGTGATTCTGAAAAACGTTTCTATCATTCCTGCCTGGTGGCTTTGCATGTAAGTGTGGGTGCAGAGAACATGCTGGTTATGACTGGGCAGCCTGTAAACTTCTTCCAGGCATATTCCAGGAGCCAAACCCAACTTCCCTCACTTATGTGAACAATGAAAGGTCCATAACCCACTTCCAGATAATGGAGCATTTGACTAAGAATGATTCTGTTGATACTTAATGTTTTCAAAAGTTATTGTGCTGGAAACAATGTAATTTGCTTTTATTCCAACCAAAATATTCATTAGCCAACTATTAAATATTTTCCTGGCTGCACTCCTAGGAGCAGCTCTGCCCCTTTTTCTGTGCAAATTAGTATTCCTGTTAATGGAGTTGATGCCTCAATGGGAAATTTCAGTGAATTTCCGTTGTCTAAAGAGTTAGAAATTCAAGTTTGCACATGTTTCCCAAAACCAAAACAAATAGGGGCTTGAGTGCTTGCATTTCCTTGAGGGTGGGAAGTTTCATTTGCCTGTTTGGAATAGCGATTCCTTTTTCATTAAGCCAACTATTGTTGATACCAGGTTGAAGTATGCAGCCCTGGTATGCTCAGAAAACAGTACCGTTCTTTTAAATTGCAAGCTGGTGGTAAATTTGAGGGCCCACTCACTTACAACACAGATGGCATTTTGTGGTTCTCTTCCTTTTTTTTTTTAAATTTCTTTTGGCCTAGTCATAGGAATTAATTGTGCAAAAGAAAAGTGATGCTGATAAGCTCTGGGTGATAGTACACAGTTCTGATACAGTATAACCAGTTTATTGAAATGGAGCATGCTTTCTGTCCCCTTGGACTTCACCACTTTCACGTGACTGAAGATTGCTGGAAGAAGTTAATTTTCAGTCCTTCTTGACTGTTGGATTTCATCCTTTCTTTTATTTTTTTAAAAATATGTTTCTAACAGTTTTGTTTCAGATTAATTTCAGCTGCAAAGAAATCAAGACTTTATAGAAATAGAAGATGATATCAATTGCCTCTCCCCTCCCTTCCTCTCCCAAGTTCGAGACATGTGCCGTAACAGGATTGCAACAGAGGAACTTGTGTACTTGTGTCCTGAACAAAGTCATAGCCTCTGTAGAGGAGGGATTGAGAAGAATTCCTCATAAACTGCAAAAAAACCTTCAGATCTGCAGAAAGCTGAATCCTACGTAGACTGCCTGAATAGACTCTTCTTACCTTCCTCATTAATACTCTAGAGGAATGTCCTCTAGAAGAGGAGTGGGAGGTGATGAATGGTCATGAGATATTATATTTTTTTTTATAAGCTGAGGGGTCAGAATTAAATCTGAAAAGGAAGATTTTTATATTGTATGGGCTTTGCTTTCTCATAAATCTGAAAGGGTGAAGGAGCTCTGTTGAAACATTACACAGTCCCCATGGTCTTTTTGCAGAGAGGAGATGTAAAACAAATCTACACCAAAATGTGTTTTGTCTTGGGGAGAGAGGTTTGTGATGAAAAATTGTGGCAGCCTTCTGCTCTTTAGGTTTGGGCTGAGGTCCTGAAGCTGCGTACAATGCTGTGGCTGGGAGCTGCCTTCTGTTTGTTGTGTCCCTCCTGGCATATTTGTTCTTTATACTACAAGGTTCTCTGTTGCTAGAAAAGTGACTGTTTAATTTTGTTCTTCTGTGTTTTTATATTTTCTGTTTCTTTTCATTCTTCAGATATGAATCCCCAAATATTGCCTTACGTTGTGGAATTATGCTGAGAGAGTGTATCCGACATGAACCCTTGGCCAAAATCATACTCTTTTCAGAACAGTTCAGAGACTTTTTTAAATATGTGGAAATGTCAACATTTGATATTGCTTCTGATGCCTTTGCTACATTCAAGGTAAATTATTCAGTACCTGCATCATAGTGTTGTGTCAAAAATGGTACTCCGTCAGGAGTCATCACTGAGTGTTCAGTTGCTTTGAACTGGGTGGCTCTTTTATTGCTTGGTAAAAGATGTAATTAGTCCTTGGTCTGATTGCAACAGGATTCACAACAGTGATCAAGTCTGCAAAGAATCTTTAGAGAAATGTAAACCCCCTATTTAATTAATGTTCTTCATCTTGATAACCCAAGGTCTTTTATGCAACTGTTTAAAACTCATCTTAATCATGTATTACACATAGTTCGTGGCAAATGCATAACCTTTTTCTCTCCCTACCCTTCCCCAGAGATGAAATCACTGTCTGTCCCAACCATAATAGAAGGCATCATTTGAAAGTGACTTTTGAAATCCTTGTAATTTTTTTCTGTCCCTTCTGAGTTCAGCAGTCAGGTCTAGATTAATGCTGTGTCTGCTGATTATTTTACAATATATTCATAGTCTTAGTTTTGTGTCCCATGGTTCAGTGTAAGGACTGTACTGCTAAAAGCTATGTAGGTGGAAGCATTGCATAGACTCTGTATAGAGTCTGTTTTGTATTAAAACTGAAGTTGGATGGAACCTGCCAAATTTCCTGGAGTTTGTATGTGGCCATCATTGTTCCTGCAAGGGACTAGTAGAGTCTTTCAGCAAAACCTGGTGCTGTGGGCTTATGTACAGGGAAGATATATTTATTTCTGAAAAACAATCTAAGAAAGCTGGGGAAAATTCTTTTTTATTAAAGACTCTTCTAAATATAGATGTTAACTCCTTTTTGCTTCTATCACTGAGCTCCTTGCTGTCATAGAAACACATTATTTATTCTTTCCTTATAAAGCTAATTAGAAACATGATTACACAGACCTTTGGAATAACTGCAAGGAGTATTAGAGTTCAGCTCTGTGATTCAGTGTGTACTGAAACCTGGCTTTTTACTGGTTTTTACTAGCCTACCAAATGGGATAAATATTTGCATAGTGGAGATAACATTGCATTCTTCAGTAATGACTTGAGCAGGATTAGCAATTCAAACCACCAATTAATCAATAGCAGCATCTTTTCCATATTTTAAGTTTCGATGTTGCGGTGCCCATTAGGTAGATGTTATGGAAATCAAACTAGCACAGAAGCAGAGACAAGGAATAATATGGTGTAGGACTGTATGAAAATACAACATAACTGAGATAGTTAAATCTTCTGTTTGTGGCATTTTACCCTGTGCTCAGAAGAATATTTGTCTCTGGTCAGAAAATGTGCTCTTGGACTCAGTTCACAGCTTGAGAGAAGAGATTTACAACTTTTCCCCAGGTCCTGCTTTGAGCATGACAGCAGAGTGTGTTGGGGGTGATGGACAGGCTTCACCCCAAACAGGAGGCAGGATGGGGACAAGGGTCAGTTAAGCTGTGGCAAGGACTGCAAACTGCTACAGCCTTCCCCCTGCAAAAAAGAAGGATTGACATTGTTCACAGATCTACAGCTGCAGAAAGTACTTCTGTCCCCTGTGAACTGAGTGTATTTTTAGCAGGATCTAAAAATAGAATTCTACATCCTCACATGCACTGGAAAGAGAGGAGTATGAGGGCAGTCCATCCTCAGACACAGGGCAGAAATTGCCTTTTAAAATGCTTGGGGGAAATGTATAAACTGCATTTTTTTTTTTAAATTTCCTCTTAGCACCTGATACACGGTCAGTTCTAGAAATAAACCAGCTACTCATCTCATCTCCTATTTGTCTGTTACTCTGAATAGCTGGAACAGCAAGAAGTGATATGGAAGCAATTGAATCATGAAATATGGAGCTACCTCATTACTAATATCAGAAAAATATGATTACTTGCTGGCTGGATTACTGAACTCTTGTTTTCAGTTCTGTTGCCCCCATGTTGAGGTTGTAGTGTTGCCATCGAGGTGTCTGGTTCAGAGCTGAAAGCCTTGGATAGTCTATGAACCAGAGGAGGGCTTAATTAAATGTGCGTTGAAGTCTGAGGATATTTATAGTAGGGAAGTATTGCAATTTTTTATGATCTGGAGATGTACTTCTTAATTAAATTCAGCCAGGTGCACTGCAGAGAGAAAACTGAGCTGTTAAAAATGCAGAGGAAAATGCTTGTATTTAGAGATATAAGTTGGCTGTGGAGGGTGCAAGCAGCAGTTGGAAAGAGTGCTGACTGAATACTGCTGCTCCATGCTTTCTTGTCATTTTCTATGAAAAACTCATTTTGGATTATATTCCATTTGTGCCTCCTGTTGAAGAATGTTGTACTTGCCTCCTAAGTGCCCTGCGTAAAAGCTCATGAATCACATATGTTGCACTCAGACTTTAAAACTGCTATCATTGCCGTCCTGCTAAGTAAAGGAATGTATTAAAAACATGCACTGAATTTTGTAGGACTCTGCTTCCCTCTTATATTTGATGATAAAAATAAATTAAAGGATTAGTATGTAAAGGATTTCTTTTATTTATAAGGATGTGTCTGTGTATCTGCTTGAGCTCCTCAGCAGCTTCAGTCTCTGACTGGGTAAGAGAACCCAGGAAAAGATCATGAAAAAGAGAGCAGAAACTGATTCAGAAAAAAAATACCAATTTTAACAGATGTTATGAGGCATTTATTGTGATCAGTGTTTTATCTTTTAAAAGAAGCAATAAGATCAAAATCATACTGAAATGCCTCCCATTGGCAATTCCATTTCATAGCTATTGGTCCAGTAAAGAGGCTCTGTAGCTGAGCACCAGCATCCCCATTCTGTGGGAGATGTTCCTTAAATTTAAATTTAGCATGGGAGGCATCCCATCCAGCTGTCTGAAAGGTCTGCTACTGCTTAAGCCAGCCTTGGGCAGAAAAAGATCTGCAGAAGGGATTCATCCCACCTACCTGAGTCTGCTTCCCGAGGAGGGAGTAGAGGGGGAGGGAGCCTGGATGTCTAGCTTAGATTGGTGACTAGATTTCATTATTAAATAACTAAATATATATATACAACAGTTGAATTTGAGTCTTCCTTGTGGTATTCTTAGGGATGAGCAATAGCAGTTGACCGAGCTTAGCATAGTTCCCAGCTGTGGGGTAGCATGTAGATCATTTCTGGCTTGGAGACCATAGCTCATCACTCTATAAAGGGTTAGTTTACTTTCTTCCTTTCTCCTATCCTGGTTTAGCATAAACACTGTGCACTATGACAAATGAGTGTAAGAAAAGGTGGGAGGGAAACAGGAACAAAAAGAAAGAGTATTAGAATAGTTTTAAATTGATTCTGTTAGCATTAACTGAGTTCTCCTTAAAGTCCTACTGAACACATAATGCAGCATTGTCTGTAGAAATGATGTTATAAATGCCTTCTGGTAAAAGTGTTGAAATACATTTGAGAATCAAGGGATAATCAAATGAGCATGCTCTCTCAGGTAACCTTTCTCTGTTCTTCCACAGGACCTCTTAACACGACACAAATCGTTGGTGGCGGAATTTCTGGAGCAAAATTATGATCCAGTAAGTATCAATGCTAAAAGTATTTTTTTAATTTCTCTACGTGCTTAGCTGGAAAAAGTGCCCTTTCAATAGCAGTGGGTTTCATGTTTGATATAGAAGTCACATATGACTGCAAAACTAAACACTGCTTTTTACTAGTGCAGAATCCTTGCATGATGTGTGAAATACAAGTACCCCCTCTGCACACAGCTGGGGCCACACACCAAGGTTTCAAGAGAACTCATAATTTAAAAGCAGGTTTTATTCCTCTCTATGTGCATCATACCTCCTCATATGTGAATGGAACCAAAACTGTGCATGTAAATAGATCATGGGGAAAAACGTGCATAGTTTGAAACAGTTTTGTGATACCTCAGCACAAATAGGGCCATACTGGTGTTATTTATAATACTTTGGGACAGAGGACAAGAGTTATCGGAAGAAGTTTTAGCATTACTGGAAATTACGTGTACCTAAATGAGGGTCTGAGGTTGGAGTATTCCTATTATCATCCTAAGGCAATCAGGCCTTTGGTTAGCTGCCATTTTTCACTTTGATTTTTTGGCTCTGTTTTGGACAGAGTTGTGGGTCAGAAAAATTTGATTGGAATCAACTAGAATTGGACTGATACAGATCATGGAATTAGACTATGGGTTATATTCTCATGTTACCTGAGCTATTCTTTGTTTCATTGCCAAAGTGAAAAGACAAATTTCTTTCATTCTAGTTACCAAGAAGGTCAAATAAACAGCAGGCTAATTATTGCTGAGTCACAAATACAGCTTACCTGGAGCAAAATTAGTGTCTCTGCTAATCTTCTCTCTTAATACTGAAGCACTGCACTGGAACAGTCCCCATTCTACATTTATTAAACATTTTTAATTTTTAATTATTAATTGCCTGAATGAGCATTTGTTTCAGGTGATTCTTGGACAGCAGTGCTGGGGTTTTTTGCTTGTTTGGTAGATGGTTTGGCCATATTGTAGCCTTCTCTCTCAGTCTTCTTGATCACAAGATTCCCTTGGCCCAGTCCTGCAAGAGCCAGCACACACTTGGCTCCTGGTGATTCTCATTGGGCAAATGGCTTTAGTGAGTGAGGGTGCTGAAGGCAGGTGAGGTGGCACCTCACAAGAGGAGCTTTTGGGATGCACCAACACCATTTTGGGGTACTGTATTAAATCACACAGCCAGTCATGACCACGGTATGAGTGAGTGGACATTACATGCTGGGCCCACATGTCCTGGCAGTGCATTCACTCTTCTGTAAGAGAAGGCTATACAGGCTCTGGATTACTTCTGTCCTAGTTGGCTCGTGCCAGCCCCTGCTACATCCAGTCCATATGTGGTATCCTCATCTGCAGTACTTGGAAGAGGAGGGTTCCTGGGCATTAGTTCACTGCATGATAACCAGCCAACGAAAAAGGCCACAGGAGGTGGGCCTGGCGTTGCATTGAAATATTAGAGAGCGTCACTGCTGCGGCCTCTGCTGCTCCTCTGGGGTGGCAAGGACCAGGAGGAGGAAGGATGGACATGAATCTGATACATTTGTGTTTTCTTGTTACTCTAGATCTTTGAGGATTATGAAAAACTCCTTCATTCTGAGAATTACGTAACAAAGAGACAATCTTTGAAGGTAAAGTCTCTCAGCACTTTTCTCCTAAATTGTACTCTATGTTATCCAGAATATCAAGGTGCATGTAAGGCAATGAAGCAGCTGTTTTTCTAACAAAAAAGAACTAAAGGTGTGATGCTATTCTGGAAATGCACAGGAGCTCACTGTCTTGTTTTCTCGATGTCTGGTGAAGCATTGGGCCATTTCTATGGAAAAAGGTCTATCATTTTTCCTCTGACCTCAAATCTGTATTTTGGTTCAGAACATAGGTTAAAATGAACTTGAGAGTAACATGATAGTCTCTGTTTGGTGCACCAAATCAGACATGACCTGCAGATGGAACCAGATAGGTGTGTTAAAGTAACACACAAATGAAGTGAAGGTGTCTTTGTGGGACAGCTGCACTGCGCTTGCTTCTGTCCTAACTGGTCACACCAGCTCCTGTGACAGCCAGCCCATGTGTGGGATCCCCCTCTGTAGTATTTAGAAGATGAGCGGTACTGGGCATTAAGTAACCAATGGCATGGTAACAAGTCTAGTGACTTTTTTTTAAAGGTAGTGACTTTGCAACCTCTTAAGCAAACATTGAAATATGCTGCTGCTTTCTTTGCATTCAAAAATAACATGAACTGAAAAAAAATGTGGCTTTTTTCTAATTCTGCCTATAGCTACTGGGTGAACTGATTCTGGACCGACACAACTTTGCCATCATGACAAAATACATTAGCAAACCAGAAAATCTGAAGCTGATGATGAACTTGCTGCGAGATAAAAGCCCCAACATTCAGTTTGAAGCATTCCATGTGTTCAAGGTGAGCTAGTATGACCTGCAGAGGTGGCAGACTTTCTCTTATCCTCATAAAAGTGTCTTTCAAGGTGGACAAGAAAAAGCCCAAAAAATGAAGGCAAAGGTTGGGGTTTTCACTCACTTCCAGCCTTTAAGAATGTCATAATTGAAAACCTTTCTAACACTCAGCCTCTGATTTCTGCTTGCCTTCCTTCAGGTGAGATCTTGAGCAGCAGCATTTTCGTTTGTGCTGAAGGTAGTCAGTCAAGTAATGATGAGCTACAAGTAACAAAATACATAGCTTCTAGGCAGTATCCAGGGGATCTTCCCCCAGCTCTGAGACCATTTTATCCTGTGATTCTGGGTAAAGATAAAAAAAAAAGTCTAAAAATTCTACATTAGGACTAAAAGTAGATGATGCTGGTGCTGAGCATCAGTGCAAACACAATTTGCTTTTAAAAATTTTGATATTAAAAAGATTTGATAGATCTAAGCTTGAAATTAGTTTCATCCTTCCATCCTTTTCCAGTGATCATTAATGCAGTCTTAAACAATTATGAGACCCAACCAGTGTCACTTTTTTCATGATGATTAATGTTAATACGTGAGAAATTTACCAGTTCCTATCAAAGGAGCTCTCTGCTCTGGGACAGAGGGCAAGTTGGATTGTTACCATGCAAAACTAACTTTAATTTGGAATGAACACATGAATTTCAAACTGTAAACAGAGTTGTTAATGATTTTCAGGAGAGGAATATTGAGCCTGTAGGGATATCCCTTCCCCCAGATGGTTAAAAAAGATGCCAGACCACAATAAAAGACTGCAAAAAAAGGTTACATCACCCTCCACAAATTCAGGGTGACTTGCTGAGTTTTGTATTTCTGCCATTTCTGATTTGGCAAAAAAACTTTCAGATCCTCAGTGTGAAGTCTTAGAGAATGTACAGTTCCTCCAAAAAGCTTTTAGTTTCCTAAAAGAAAAAAAAGCTTCAAGGAGGATTAAAGAACAAATTCCCTTCCTGAAATAAGCAGCTTGGTAAGCTATTCCCTTGCTGACTTCCTCCATAGTGAACTGAACCCCTGTGAGTAACTTCTACTCTTCTTCCTTATCAAGAGGTATGTGGCTCCAAGATAAGCGGGAAATCAGGCTCCAAACACTTGCAGTCTTTGAGATGCCTGTGAGGGGAAGGTGTCAGAGGATTGGGGTCTCTTGGCCATGCTGTGAAGAAATGCTAGATTTTTATTTATCAAACATGAGTTGCTGTTCCTGAATTAATGATAGGCATGACCCATGTCTTAGGGATGGCTGATTTCACTTATTTTAAGAGGCATTAAAAAGGACTTGGAATAACTTGAAAGGATCCCAGTGTGCAACCATGTCATGCATTGCTGTTGCTCCCATTCTGCCTTCCCATTCCTCTCTTCCTTTCCTTTTTCAGTATGTTGCATCCCATTTCCAGTCAGAATGGGGATAGTGCAGGCTCAGCCTTACTCAACCACTTGCAGTTGCTGCCGTGTAGACATAACACTTGGACCTTGAAGTGCCCATCAAAACAAACAGCGACCCACGGTGACATTGTGTCTTTTCAGTTCAAAGGGCCAAGCCCTGTCCTCAGATACTCACCTCCATGGGATGTTGTTGGTTTTTTCCAGTGGTGCCAGTCAGCAGCACTTCAGCGGTGCCATGGCACTTCTCATGCTGCCTCACACACACAGTGCTCGTTGTGGGGAAACTGCTGGCTCAGGGCAGAACCTGATCATGTGGAAACTGCTTGGTGGTAACCACTAGCAGCACATGGCAGTAACTATAGAGGTGCAGCAGAGCTCCCCTTTTAGGATCCTCCCTGCTGAGGGTCTGGGGTCCCTGGATTCAGCTTCTCCCCAGAGGGCAGGGTGGTTACAGGGTATGTTATAGAACATTACATTGTGAATTAGCTTTGTAGAAAGGGTCAGAGAACTTCTTAAATTGAGTTCCAACTTCTTGAGAACTACTGAAGGAAATCCCTAAATATTTAAGAGGCTGACTGTTTGTGCCCTGTTCTGCAGTGTCCCTGCCTCTGGGTTTGTGTCCCTCAGCCCGGTTCTCTTGTCAGCTGTAATAGTTCCATGTTGATGTAACTGGGAGAGGAATCTTGTCCTCAGCTTTTAATCTCATAAATTTTAAACTGTGCCTGCATTTTTAAACTATGCTTGCAAAATACCTGCGCAGTCCTGGTTGAAATTACAGTAGACAAACCACAGTGATTTGGAATCAAAGGTCTGCTGAGAAGTGGATACTTGCGGCTCTGTCTGAGCTGCCAAAAGATTTGGGTTTAAATTACCTGATTTAGATGTTTCAGTAGTTAGACACAGTAGAAATGAAAAAGTGTTTGTTTTGTAAGCATCCAGATTCCAATGCTCCCATGCCCCAGCTGACCCAAAAAAAGACTTACGACTCTTACTCCCTGAGGTGATTTCTAATTATTGAAGATTCAAAACTGTAAGGGAGAGATTAAAATGATGAGTACGTCTAGTGCAAACTTATTTTGCAGGAACATTTTGTGGCTGAACATGCCAATACCCCCAAGCTCTGAGAACATTTCATTCATCCAGGTTGCCTTCGGTGGGAAAATGAAGACAGAGTGTCCACTTGCAGTGCCTGTTTCCATTGTCCACTGAGGAGATTCTTCCTACTAACTTCAGCTCCTTCTTTTCCTTTTCCCTGAGCAAAATGGAGCTTCTGCCTTATAGCACTAGCCTAAAGGTCTGCAGCTGCTTTGTAGAGCTGGATGTGCCAGACAATGTATGCATGAGGATTACCCAGAATTTAATCCTCAGGAAAAGCTAACACACCTCACCCCTTCCCTCCTCCTCTGTAAATAGTCCAAGGGGTCGCCTGGAGTTGTAGTCTTTGAAAGTCACTGGTTCTTCTCTGCAGTGGTTGCAGTGGAGAGGTGTCAGTCTTGAGCATACACACTTTGAGGACCACGTACTGGGAAGGTCTCTCCAGCTCTTGTGATGGGTTTGTAATGTGTTTTATGAGTGGAGCCTACTTCGAGTTTGCCTGTTTGTAGGGGAGACTGAATCTTTCAGTCCTAGGTGAACACAGGTATTTCTTTGACCTTACATATTTACAAATAAAGGTTAATTACAAGCTCTCTTGGCTTTCACGTAAACAATTAGGTTATTTTTAGGAAAACACCCTGTAGCAGTGAACTGAGATTATGCAACTTTCTCATTCTTAAGCAGACATTTAGCAAGATATATTTTACTGTTTAAATCTAAAAATAGAATGGGTACACTGTGTTTTGTGACCTTTGTTTAATTTTTCCATTCTCTTTCATGCACATTACGAGCTACCTCCTGCCGCTTGCTCTGAAAATGGCCTCACTTAATTTGACCACACGGGCAGTTTCCTCTTGGTATGAAGCTGAAACCACATCTGTGGGGATGTGTTCTCTCTGTTTCTTAGCTGGAGAGTTTAAAGGGGAAGAATTATTATGTGAAGCATTGCGCTATAGGCAACATGAACTGTGAGGCACTTCTGTGTGCAGTTTCCTGACAGTAAGATTGGGCATGACCCCAGAGTAGGTCTTAAAATACTCACTTCAGTGCATCCAGCCTTTGTAATAACTTTTGCTCTGCTGTTATCTCAGAGGGTGGTGATGCCTGGTTATTAATTTTAAGGAAATACGGTCAATTTTTCTAATCATGTAATTCTGATATTTGTTTGAAGAAAAACAGTATTACTTTTAATGGGGAAGATTGCAATAGTTCCACTTTGGACAACTTTTGAAGCTTCAGAGTTGATTTTCATTCTAGGCCTTTCGCAGATATTCACAAAACAGAATTGTGCCCAAACAGCTATATTTAGATTTGGAAGTTTTAATTTTTTTTTTATTTTGGGTCTCTATTGGCTGTCTGAATTTGGTGCTCTAGAACACGCTCCATTTCATAATAAAGCCACAGGTGAAACTAAGTTCTCTGTGGTTTGGTTCAACTTCATTTTGGGAGAAATGTTCCAGATAGCATTTCTGATGGTGTCTGTTCTCAGGGATTGTTCTCCCCTTCTATGACAATAGAGAGTTCTGAATGAGAGGGGGCCCTTTTTAAAGTAATGTCTCATGATGGTCCTGCTCCTGGGCTGTGTGAAGCTGATCAGTTGGTAGTGGTAGAACTGATTTTGTTTGCTTAGCTAAAATGTTGAATAACATTTCAGGAATTTTCTAGTCCTTGAACATTCTCTCTTTACGAGTCCCTGTTGACACTGAGCAAGACTGGCAGTCGAGATGATTTTTGTTTGAATGTTCAGTTTGCCAGTTTCACAAGGGGAAGATTATAATCTATAAATAATCAAGCAGGAAGATAAACAGGATGTGATGGCTTCTATTAAACTAAGTTCTTTAATTATTTGCTATGGTAATACCAGTGGTAGGACCAATATGAAATGCTATTTGCTAGGTTTACCGCTAACCTTCCAGTTCTGTTTGCAGAGCAGATAGCTTTTACAGGAAGAATTATTTAGATTTCTTCATTTTGAGTCACCCTTCACCTATCTTTAGGGACAAATATTAAGAAGGCCTAATTCACTGACGGAAGATGTTCAAGACTTCAAGATCAGGCCTTCCTTAGTGACTTCCACCTTCATTGTTGTCAGGTTATTTCTGAACATGTGGATCCTGCCAGTGTACTTGAGGGTTTTCTTCTCCTGGTCACCAAGGGGGAACTGAACTCCAAAGTTAAAAACTTTTAATGAAGATCTGTAAACTTTCCTTATGCCCTGCCTTTTGAAAGTCCATTGAGTGTAGTGAAAGCTGTGACCTGGCTGTCCCACCCAGGGATAGATGTCTCTGTACAAAACTGCCCTTTCAGCACTTTGGGCATCATACGGGAAGCTGTTACTCCAAAATGGCTGCTCTGAAGGGCTCCTTGAGAGTGGAGGCTATTGGTGCTGCTCTTGAGAAGTTTTAGATGGCAGGTAGGGGTGAAAAGGAATTATTTAGGATTATAGCTCAGGGTAATCAGAGAAGGGCGGTGTGGAGGTCTGTGTGAATAACTGTAGATACTGTGCTGTCACAGGCATCACAGCCTGGCCACTGGATCAAGGAGAACTTTGTAATACACTTGGGGTCTGGAAGCATTCACCCAACATGACAGGGATTGCAGTTCTTTCTGCAGAGCAGAGGGAAAAGTAAGGGCTCCTAGGTGCAGCCTGAGGAGGAGGGATCCAGAGGAGACAGAAGCATAGCCAGAGGTTAGGGCTGTTATGGCATCAGGATACCAGGGTTTCAGAGTAGATGCTTTGCCTCACCTTAATGGAATGAAAAAGTACTCTTACCTTCCTGTTTGGCAGAAATACTCAGTGTGACACTGTTGATGTGTGTTGAGTCCCAGTCCTTCCACATGTTCCCCTCATGTGGCATTTTATACAAGTGGTGTGGAACACCCTCTTATTGTGATGTATGAAGCCTAACAGTGGGTCCAGTCTGAACCCTGCCTCAGGCTTTACTAGGTGTTGTTTCTGAGGGGCTGTAATGCAGCCCCCCAGGACAGAGTGTGCATGTTCCTTGTCATGTAGCACAGCTCCTCCCTGTGCAGCTGGACGTGGCCCAGGTTCCCAAATGGGCACAGCCTCAATGATGATAAATGAACCTGCAGAAGAGCCTGAGATCTGGAGCTGTCAGCTCCAAGGCTAGGCCAGCAGTGGTGCCGCCTGTGCTCGGACAGACAACATGCCATTCTGTACTGTCAGCAGATGTTTGTTTTCATTCTGGTTTGGACAGGCTTGGAGGGAAACTGGATGCTTTCCAGTTCTGTCCATCCTTAGTTTCTTCTCATCGGGTAGAGAACAACTGAAGTTATTTCTGTCATTGCACAAGCGCTCAGGCGATGTTTTGTTGACCAGTCATGGTAACCTCAGTGCAAGCCAGATGTGGGAGCTCCTCCCAGGGCGTGCTGCACCTGTGTCTTCCCTCCACAAGCCTCCCGCCCCATCTGCCCCTCCTAACTGATGTCCACAGAGCACACATATCTGTGTCTTCCTGAGGTCCCTGAAAATGGAGCTGGTCACTGCTGGCCTTTGCAACCAGCCTTAGGTTTATTGTCCTCAGCCGGCACTTAAGACAGGGAAAATGTTAAAGAAACAGTCTTGCAGCATAAGGGGTCATGTTCAGAGCTGAAAAACTGCAGCTTTAGGGATTACAGGAGAAAAAAATCAGAGCATGGATAGGTTTGTTCTTAAAATCTATTTTGGAGAAGACCAATAAGCCCTCAGTGCTGGGCTGGCTGCACCAGGTATCTGTGTCTCATGTCACCTCTCTCCTTCACCACTCTCCTCTGCTCAGGCAGGGCTGTGAAGGTGTCGGTCACACCATCCTGTTCCTGCTGCTGTAAGTTTCCATGCTCCCATGAATGGATTAGGCAGAGGGAAGTGGGGCCTCTGACATATTTTTCCAAACCAAAACAAAGCTGGCAAATCTAATTTTAGGCCTGGTTTAATATGGAAATGATATCGATACTGACACAAAGCTTTTCTGTTCTCCTGATAATTAATTTCTGTGTATCTGTCTTGTGGGTGGAAGAGGCTGAGAACTGATAGCTTGCTTTGGACAGCTCAGTTTACAATCTAAAGTTTTTATCAACAAATAACAAAATGAAAGGGAAGTGATACCACACACGGGCATAGCTTTGCTTCAGTTTAGTGTTGAACCAACATGTTTGAACTCCTCTGTGTCTGCCTTGGGACAAGGTGTGTAGCAGCAGAGTATCTGCCTGCTAGCCTTCAGCTGACTTGTTAGAAAATGACTTATGGGGATGCTGTGACTGATGTTTCTCTCTCTCTCTCTCTCTGTCTCTATCTCTCAATCTGTCCCCACCCCCTTACTGTCTCTCTGTGCCTGATTTTGTTTGCATGTTAGGTTTTTGTGGCCAGTCCAAACAAAACACAGCCTATTGTGGAGATCCTGTTGAAAAACCAACCCAAGCTAATTGAGTTTCTGAGCAATTTCCAGAAAGAGAGGACCGACGACGAACAATTCACTGATGAGAAGAACTACCTGATCAAGCAAATCCGAGACTTGAAAAAGCCGACAGCATGAAGAACTCCTCTTGTTTTCTACTGTAGACGTTAAACTCAGTTGTTAACTTCCTCTGTGTCCCTTAAATACCACAATAGTGCTTGAGAAGGCACAGCAAGTGCTTGGTTTTTATTTTGTCTTTGTTCCTAGATGTCAAAGAGTATAGGGGTTTTACATGAGAACTAAAAAAACCAAAAATCTAGAATAATATATTATTTTTAATCAAGACTATAATTATTTATGTCAGTTTAGGATCTCTCTGTAATAGAAGCTGGTTTGACAGATCTTGATTTGTGCTCAAGAAGAATGAACCTCTTTGCTTAGCTCTATCAGCAAACCCAAGCTGCTGGTGAGTGCATGGAGCACGTCTTCTGAGGACTATAACATTGTTCCTTCGCACCTGTCATAGTGATTTGGTTCTAGCGCTGCACATACACACAAGACTGTGAAAGAGTACCTTTGTCTCTGGAGTTAGCTGCATTTAGAGGTCAGGTCCTTTAGTTAAAACAGCGGGAGATGAAAAAGCAGTAAAGGTCACATTTTTGCTTTGTGTTCTTTCATTTTTAAGTTTTCTTTTTCCCTACATCAGATCTTTTCAGCGCTAGGGAATGGATGGATACATCAGCCAGATGAGCTGTTTCTGCCTGGCTCTCATCTCCCTGTCTGTGATCTGTCTTGTGTTAGAGCACAGGCTAATCCCACCAGCTCCCAAGCAGTCTCATGAGGAGCAGCCCCAGGCACACTGTGCCCATGTACACCCCACAATGGGAAGAAGACAAGAGCAACCCCCTCCCATCAAGGCTGGTGCTCTATTGCCAGTAAAGATACCACGTCTACGGAAACCAGCAAGAATCGAGAATCCTGAGTCCCAGCACCAGTGAGAGAGGAGGGTCTTCAGTGTCTTCCCATCAGAACTCCACTCCCTGCTGTGCAAGGCAGGGTTGAGCTGGATTCAGCAAACAGATGCTGAACTGGTGAGTGGGCCGAGGTCCCCAAGACTGCAGGTGCCTTCAAAGCTGTGAGCATTTATTTGATATCAAAATCAAGGGTGGGAGGCCATTTCACAGCCCCAGGCACCAAAGGCTACTTGTAGTCTGGCGTTTTCTGTCCTTGCTCATCCTGACATGAATTCAGGTTGTGCAGTAAAGCTGTAGAATGGGAAATTGTTGCACTGTTAGTGTTTTAAATTTAATATGCTCTGTGGTACAGACCATGTTTCCCTGGTGTGTTTGAAGAGTTTTTTGGGTCTTTTGTTTTCTATCAGGAAAATGTTACTCTGAGGCTTTATTAGGAAGTGGAGTTTGAGAGCAGGGAGTGGAAATTTCTTGACTTTTTCTGGACAGCCTAAGTTCTGAGTTTTCCTATTTGTTGTAAGACAGTTCTTTAGCTAAAACTCTAGCTAATGCTTCAGATGAAAGGCTACACTGAATTGTAAAAACAGGACAAGCCCTTTTCTTTCATTAAACTCTTGTGTATTGGGGTGACTGATACTTTAATTTATGTGCTTTAGAGAAGGGAAGAAATGGAACAGATTGTGGACTCATGTTTTTTTCAGATGGCAGATACACACAACAAATACACATCTTAGTTGCCTGGAATTAAAAAAAAAAAAAAAAAAGTATTTACAAGCTATTAAAGGCATGATTTCTGATCACCCTTTATTTCTATCCCTGTGGGTTCTTTTTCTCTTGCCTTTCTGGGTAGCCAGAGTCCACACAGTGCTAAATTCCTTCCCTCCTTTGCCAATTGGTTTCAGCAGATGGAGAGAGATGAACACTGCCTTTGGAGCTTAATGCACTTTGAAGCATCTCCTCTGCAGCCCTGGCTGGCAAGGGGCTAGTGACCCCAGCCCAGCTTAGCCTACCACAAGCTGCACCTCCAGCCCCATGGGTGCTGCTTGCTGTCAGCAGTCGCTTGCAGGTTGATGAGGGACCCTCGCTGGAATTGCAGAAGTGGGAGCCAGTCATTTAATTCTGATCCTAAGAGATTTGGAGCCTGAATCCAAAGGGTGCTTGGCTGTGCTCTGAGCTCCTGAGGTGGGGCTGGTCTCCAGGACTGGATTAACACAGAGACACGTGTCTGTTGCCTCAGCCCCTGGAAGCCCCTGGAATCACATGAGAATATTGGGCTTCCAGCCGGTGTTCGGAAAAAGTGTCTAATGGAGCATCGCTGGAGAATGCCTGTCCTTGACCAAGTGGGTGTGACCCACACAGTGGTGCCCAGAGAGTCTGTGAGGGGGTCAGTGCTGTGAGTTGCTCTTGTCTGCATGGCCTGGACACAGAGGAGCACTTGAAGGCATCCAAACCTGGCTGTAATATGAGCGAAGTTACACCCTGGTGTTTTTGTGTAGGCAGAGATGTGTCAGGCCAACAGGGAACAGGGTGATGGGCCCCATCCCTGCAAGGACAGCCTCTTCCAGGGAGCGCAGTCATCAGACCACACAAGTAAGTGGTAAGAAGAGCTTGTGAAAAAGGGGTGTGTGTGTGTGTCTGCCAGAGAGAGTGGGGGGGAAAAGTAGTGGTCTTACAGTAAAATGACACTTGCCAGGCCCCTTGCAACTTATGTTACAAGAAGCCAGTCCTGAAGCAGATATTGCCAACACATCTCCAAGTAACTGAGTCTTCCCCAGGCTTGACTTTCTTAGGTTTTTGAAAGAATAAAAAGCAGAAGAAATGGTGAAGATGAAATAATATTTCACAGCAGGTGGGGACACATCCCTAATTAAATTAAAATTAGGTCTTTTCTAGTGTGACTTTGAAATAACCACAGAACTCCCAATTTCCTTTGGTGCATTCAGTCAAGGTTGTTCCTCTGCCTAAGGGATTGCTCTCACCAGGAACTCACAATTTATCTGAAATTAGTATCTGGTGGAACTGTGTGATTGCAGGACACATTTGTCAGAGTGAGGACAGGAAGGAAGGTTGTAATCTGGAGAGATAAAGAAGCTGGAGGATGCTTGGTCTGCAAGCCCTCCATTTCAATCCCTGCCCAGCACTGGTTTGGATTATATGAATGATGCCAACATGCGATGTACAATCCTGCAACATCAAACCTTATTTGATACGCCAGAGTGCCAGGAATCTTTGAACCATAAACTTCTGTCCTGGGACTTGGGCAGCTTGTGCTGAAATAAGAAAAAACTGATTAAAGGCAGCAACAGGCTCCCCAGTGTGCACTGTCATGTGAGCCAGCAGGTGTGAACCTGGGGGAGGCTGCAGGACTCTGGCCTTCAGCAAATGTGGGTGTTAAGACCCCTCGAGCCTCTTAATCTGCATTCTCCAGAGACAAGATCAGATGAGAAGGAAAGAATGACCTGTACCTTGTAATCTAATGATAACAGCACTCGCATGAGGGAGAGGAAGTCCAGATCCCATTTGTTCTATAGCACATGCTTTGTTCTTGTCTGTGAAATTGGATCAGGGCTAAGAGATCTCAGGCCTTTTTCCAAAGGCTGCAGCGGCGATTGGTCAGAAGAGAGGCTCTTTCTCTGGGCCAAGAAATGCTTAGTTTTTCTGTCTGAAGTAGAAGCACTTCAACATTTTGGCTGGAAGCCCCTTCCTGCAGAACATCTTATGCCTGGTGGTGATAGTTGTTATGAGACAGTGTGACATGAAAGGTAATTGTGCCTTTGTTCTCCCCTTTCTTGACTAAGGATTCTTGCACAAAAATATAGGTTTCCATGGACTGGGTCTAAGGTGTCCCAGAGCCTCCAGTGGGAGGTTCAGCCCCTTGGTGAGAGGCAATCCTGTGGGTGAGAGCTGCTGTGGCTGGAGGAAGAAAAGGAGCTAAAGTCCCTGTCACCCCAGCCCATGCTGAAGGGCAGCCTTGCCCCCAGCAAAGGCTCCAATCCCTTAGGTTCTGGTGCATCGGTCACAGGGCATCAGCAGACCAAGCCAGCTCTGAGCACAGTTGGGGCTGGGCAGGGAACATGGGACAAGGCTAAGGGGAAATCCAGGACAAGGTTAGCAGTTCTGGCCATGTGGTTCAGCTCTAAGCCAAGCATCTCACAGGGCTGTGACTTGGCCCAGCTCCCCCAAGAACCCCAGGGAGAGGCAGGTGGCAAGCCCAGCCCTCCTGACTCATGGTCCTGCTCCACAGGGCCTGCTTCAAGCTGGCCCCTCTTTCCAGGAGTGTGAGAGGAGGAAAAACAATCAAACAACCCACCCCGTTCCTATGGCATCGTTTGTGAGTGGCTTTCCAAAGCCATGGTAAAAATAACCTTTTCCACTTCAGGCTGTGTCGCAGCAGTGGCAGCACGGGGACAGCCTGTGCAGGGGTGCAGCCATGGCCAGCCATGCCACAGAGGAGACGCAGCTCCCCCCATGTGGCTCAGTGACTGGTGTGCCAGGGAGAGGGGCAGGTAGTGTGCCAGCACATCCCCTGGGACAGTGGCCGGCCTTGCATCGTGCAGCCCAACACCATAATGCCCCACTGCTACAAGAGCCCCTGTGGCTGTTGTCATCACCCTATGGCACTCGCACAAGCTGGGAGGGCTTTGCTGCTGAACCTTGGCCCCAGGAAAGCCCCACACTGCCCTTGGGGTCTGTGAGACTGCAGATACCTGCTGTGGTGAAGCACATGAGGCATGGCCCCATGTGAGTCCCATGCCACCTAAACCTCCTCCCTCCATCAGGGCAACTGGTTTGCTCCTTGGTAGTGATGCCTGCAGAGCTATGGGATGGGGTATGCTTTTCTTCAGAGCTTCTCCCCCAAGTGCAGATTTGGGAATGAAGCCTCATTGTCCCACAGCCAAACATGTAACCTGTGTGTTTTACTTGCCACGCAGGGCCAGCAGGCACCTCCAGCATGTTGAGGTTTGACAAGTAGTTGGACAAAAATACCTGGCCACTGAGCTGACAGGTATGAAGAGTCTTTTGGCTGCAAGACAGACCACAGCCCAGTCATGGCACCATAGCGCAGCACCTCACAGTTAAAGGAACAAAACCTACCCAAAATCCCTGGTGCAGGGTGCCTGAGGAAGGCTACCAGTCCACTAGTGAATGGAATTATTTCTTCTGAGGGCATAGAGAAGACAGGATCATGTCTTTTGAGCCATAAAGTGCCTTGCTCAACTCTTATGAATAGAGGCACTGTATTCCCAAATTGCGGGGTGTGTTGCCTCTACTAATGCTCAGCTTTGGCAATGCCCTTCAACTTGCTTGTAGAACAGCTGGCTTTGACAAGGGTCTGGAGCCGATTTAAAAATACCCCTGTCAAAGGAGAGCCCGCTGCATCTGTTTGTGCAAACACATAGTCAGGGTTGGCTTCTCAGCAGGCAGCACACCTCAGCACAGCCCTGCCCCGGCAGCCAGCAGGGAGCAAACAAACCCAGCATTTGCTCAGGCAGATGGTCAGATGCCCAACAGGCTCTATGTGTGTGGAACAAGCAGGAGCCTGCAGGGAGCAGGGCTCTCAAAATCCCATGGGGGAAGTGCAGAAAGGCATCTCCTTCCCATTTCAAGCTGGGTGTGGGGGAAAATTATATTCACAGATTGACTTGTGCCCCAAGGAGTGTCAAGGGCAGAGCCACAATTAGCTCATGGCACAGAGCAGGTTCTTGCTTTGGGCTGACATCAATGGCTTGTGCTTCCTGTCCAAGGCTCAAAGGAAAGTGACACTGGGGACTAGCAGGCAAGAAACCAGGATGTCTTGGGGGATGGCAGGCACTTCAGAAGGAGGAGAGACATATTTTCATTCCAACAAAAGACCCAGCTCTCCTGCTAATAAATATCACCTCTAGCCATACAGTTAAGCTCCTTGACTTCTGCTGGCTTTTGTTTTCTCTAGCTAAATCTGTCTTGCCCCACAATAGGAATGAAAGACTAAACTGCAGGTGGCTGTATTCACCTATCTTACATATGTCTTTCAGGTATTTCTGAAATTACATTGGAGGGAAAGGGGGGAATGTGTCTATGCTGACATGTGTGTGACATGTCCCTAAGGCCTGGCTCTTGCTCAAGTTATTGTTCAAATGTTTCATGGTTTCCTCAGACTTCTTCAACCCCCTATTTTTCCTCCAAGTTAGAAATCTAGCTGTCCTGGAGGAAAATTCACTGGCAAAGCAGTGAAGTGACCTCACTGGAGCCAAAGCAAAGACAGTTGAGCAATGTGGGCAAAGGAGGAGGGAAGACACAGGCAAACTGCAAAGGCTTTGTTGTTGCTAATATACCTGTCTAGTGCCCCATAGAACACATTGCGGGAGTACCTTGAAGCTGGAACAGACCCCATCCTTTCAGCAGTAGTGGGAACGCACAGTGGTCCTGTAGCTACAGGAACCCACACAGTGCAGAGGCAGAGCTTGGCTCCCCAGAAAAGCGAAGTGGAAAATTTCCTGTACAAACAGCTGATACTTGGAGTGCAGAAGACGTCACACTGCAAAATACCCCAGGGGAAAAGCCGGGCTCAGCATTTTCCCCTACATGTCTGTTCCCAGCCCAAGCATGATGAAGCCTGTGCTGCTGCCAGCCACATGAAGAGGCCCTTCACCTACATGACACACGCCAACCCCAGTTTTTCCTCTTCCTATTTTCAAGCTCTGAAATGTCTCTAGTGTTCTGACATTTACAAGGAGCATCAGCACACCTTTGCTTTTGCTGTCTGCAGCACCAGAACTCTCTGTGCCGGCCGCAGTCACAGAATCATGGGGTGGTTGGGGTTGGAAGGCCACCATGCCGTCCAATCCCTGTGCAGATTGTACAGGATTGCAACCAGATGGGGTTTGAGTGCCTCTAGGGAAGGAGACTCCACAGCCTATGTGGGCAGCCTGTTCTGGTGCACTGTCACCCCCGCAGTAAGGAATTTCTCCCTTGTATTCAGACGGAACTCCCTGTGTTTCGTTTGTACCCGCTGTCCCATGTCGTGCCGCTGGGAACCAATAGAAAGAGTCTGGCCTCACCATTCTGTGGACACTCGCCCTTAAGACATTCGTATACACTAACAAATAATACAATATTAATTTTATGTGGCAGCCCACAGCGCCTCGCTCCCCGCAGCCGGGGCGGAACCCCGGCATCCCGGTGGGTGGATCCCACTCCCGGGCTGCCTCCCCGGCAGACATTTCCCTGCCAACAGCGGCGCCCCGCGGCCACCGTGCAGCGCTGCACCTGCCCATGCCGACGGACGGGGAAATTAATTTAATTTGTTGCCAATCCAATTAGAGCCGGGGAATGAGAAATAAAAACCCATCTTAGAACAACTTCCCCCCCACCCCACCCCTTCCTTCTTTCTGGGCTCAACTTCACTCCCGATTTCTGTACCTGCTCCCTGGTGCAGGGGAATGGTGGCTGCAGCTCATCACACATTGTCTCTGCCGCTCCTTCCACTTCAGCGGGAGGGCTCCTCACACTTCCAGTGCTCCAGCGTGGGTCTCTCCCACGGGTAACACTCCTCCGCGAACTTCAGCATGAGTCCTTCCCACGGGCTGCAGTTCTTCACCACCTGTTCCAGTGTGAGTCCCATCTACAGGGTGCAGTCTTCCAGGCTGCTCCAACATGGGTCCCCCCCAAAGTCACAGGTCCTGCCAACAAACGTGCTCCACTGTGGGCTCCTCTCTCCACTGACTTCCCACAGGTTCTGACAGGAGCCTGATCTACCACAGGGTCAGAGCTTCTTCTGAGCACCCATCTGCTCAAGTGTGGGATCCTCCACAGGCTGCAGGGGTGATACGTGCTTCCCTGTGGACCCCATGGGCTGCAGGGGCACAGCTGCCTCACCATGGGCTGCACCACAGGCTGCAGGGGAATCTCTGCTCCAGTGCCTGGAGCACCTCCTGCCCCTCCTCCATTGACCTTGGTGTCTGCAGAGCTGTTGCTCTCACATACTCTTGCTCCTCTCTCCACCTACTCTTCCTCTCCAACTGCTCTTGTGCAGTAACTTCCCCCATTTCTGAAATCTGTTATCCCAGAGGTGCTACCACCATTACTGATTGGCTTGGCCGTGGCCAGTGGCTGGTCTGTCCTGGATCTGGTTGGCATTGGCTGTGTCAGACATGGGAGAAACTTCTGGCAGCTTCTCACAGAACCCACTCCTGAAGCCACCCACTACCAATGCCTTGATATGCAGATCCAATACAACAGTAATCCAGATCCATTCAAAATCTACATGTACCATCAGTCTTCTTTGGTTTTGTATTCTCCAAGCAGTGTCACTTACTGGACCTAACAAACTAAAGCCAGGTATTTGAAGTCTGGTTTGCAGGCACAATGACTGAAACAAAAAAACATATTGAGAGGACTGAAAACTTTTCAGACTAGTCTCTACATTAAGCATGGCTCTGGGAAACATGTCCTATTGCCAGCCCGTTCACTGTGTGTCAACGACGACATATCAGTTCAAGAGCACTTCCAAAATGCATCTCCCTACTTTCTGTGCATGGCTCTGTGGCATGAGCCAGTCTTGCAGTGCATTGAGTGGATTCCTTTCAGATTTACAGGAAAATGAACCATAGGAATACCCCTAATGCACTCCACTGGCTATCAGGCCCTGGGTCCATGTGCCCAGGCTGGAACTAGGTGGATGTCAGACCCTCAGCATTACCTGCTGCATGCTACAAACTCACTCCACAGCTGTTGGCCCTGATCACCACAGGGATCCTGGGAACTGGGACACCTGTGTGTGCCCATAGAGGCCATCCAGGGCAGGAAGGCAAGAGGGGCAGCAGGGACCAATTTTACTGCTGGATGGTCAAAGCTTTATCGACTTTGATCCTCTCCAACCAAGGAACGGGTTGTGGAGGTGGCAGCTCATGCAGTGTTCCCTGAGGCAGTTGTTGCTCTCCTGAGGAAGAGGGAATTAATGCTCACAAGGCCAAGGAAGGGCTGGCAGGAGGCAAAATCTCACGCTGAGACAAATTCTTCAGGCAGAGCAGAGGCAGGTAAACAGCTGGGCCTGTGGGAGCAGGGACAGCACTGGGCACGTAAGGCGTGTGAGCATTCCGAAGCACTCTGTAATGTTCCTAATAACCCAAAGCACTTAAAAACACATTTCAGTACTTACTGTCAGTTTAATTTATTATCAGAAAACATGTTTTGCAGTAAGTCAGACAATTAACAGAGAATTTCTCTAATTCTCAGTCAAGAGGCCAAATTATTACTAATAGCTAATGCCTGCAATTGAAATGATTGTTCTGAAATGAACGGAAGAGACATAAAATGCACATGGAAATTTCATACAACATATAAAATATATAACTTTAACATTTCTTGAGTAAATATTTTGTAGTTTTTCCGTAAGAAACATTCTAGATGTAATTTGTAAAATAAGCACTGCAGGAGATGTGCGATCTTCCATGGCTCTCCTTGGTAAGCAGACAAGCACTGAAGCACCTACAGAGTCCATAGGCTGAGAGAGAAACCCCATTCACATTGTTCCTGTTGGCCAAGATACAGTTCCTACTTTGTAATTCCAGTAAAAATTGGAGAAGTAGTATTACACTGATAATCAGAGCCTACAGAAATTTGTGAGCCTCTGGAGGAATCTGTAGAGTACAGCAAGACAGAAATAAAGCCAGGCTTTCAAACCTTCAGTTGTACAAGGAATTCCAAGTTTCACAGGAGGTTTTGTACAAAAATCCTCTTTTTTTAGAAAAATTATTAAAAGGTAGAATCTTAACTCCTCCTGAAGTACAGGCTACAAGCAGCATTCACTGCCAGTGTAGTTATTTCATGTGCGTGATATTTGACTTACATCTTGACTCACTTCTTTGTGTACCCAGGTCACCTATGATGTTTCAGGGACTTTTCAATTTCAGCTGTTCTAATAAAGACACAGATTTTACTGATTTTGATACCAGCAGACTGATCAGTGTAAAGCTTGAAGGGACCTTAAACCTGGCCCTGTTTTTTTGTCTTGCTTCAATCTCAAGTAGAAGAGTATTGTTAATGGATTATAGAAACAAGAAAGGTTCAGTAGGTGGAGTGGGGCAGACTTTTTACTTCAATTTGGGCAGTGTTCTTCTGACCTGTCAAAAAAGCCAGCAGTAATTATTCTAAGACAAGATATTTACAAGAAGTGAGGAGGAAATATGTAAAAGTAAAATATTTACGATCTAAAAACCCCTTATGAAACCCCAACATCTGCCTTTAGCCTCAAATGAAAGATGAAAGCAATGAAACTATGGAATCTTTGATCAAAGGAAAAAAATTGTCTTTCTGAGGTTTGTACAGCACCCAGATCAATAACTTAATCCCCTTGCACCTGGATCTGCTCATCCTAAATTCAAGACCTTGATTCCTCAGCACCAGATTACAAGACCTGCTGAAGTGGCAGCTCAGCAATTTCCCCATGAGCTACTGTGAGAAAGCACGCTTTTGAGGTGTGATGCAAAAAAGGATTTCACCATCCCTCCCTTAAGCTGACAAACAGGGTCAGATTTTTCTCTACCTGGTCCTGGGAAATGAAGTTGTATGCATCCTGCTTGGCAAGGCAGCAGTGGTGAAGGAGGTCAGCCAACTGCCTGGTGGGATTTCTGCTGCTAGCCCTGCATATACCAAATACAACCTATAGCCCTGGAGTAGCCTTCAGCCTACCTAGGCTCAAGAAACAGCAGCTTCTCCAGCTCCCGGAAGAGTGAATTCTCACGGTGGTAAGAGGATTTAATCATTCCCCAGTTCTAAAGCCCAGGTACTCAAGAATGAAGTTATACCATGAGCCATGGGTAAGCACAGCTCCTTCCTGCAGTTCCAAGCATCAAGAACTGCACCTTAAATAGCCAGACTGGGTGAGAACAAGCTCCATATAATTAATGTCATGTTAATTGTGCTCTGCACGCTATCCAATCACAGTTCTGCTGTCTAGTTCCAAGCTTTTCCAAAACCTAAAAGAGAACCTATAGCAGTATCTTAAGACATGATTCCCCTTCCAGGACTTTAAGGAGGGCAGCAAAGACAAAATGCATGAAAGAACTGGGAAAGGGCTGTTCATATATCCTATAAGCAGCAGCAGAAAAAAGTGTAAGGTGTTTGCACTTGAGAGCTCAGAAGAGGAGTAAGCAGAAAGTCTTGGGGCATCTGCTAAGACAAACAGCTAGACGTCAGACTCAAAGCAGGAAACAGATGGGAACTAGGAGAGAGATTTCTCAAAAGATGCTGGGTACACCTCTCTTCCGGTTACCTACTACCTATCCCCTCCAAACTAGCAAAAGCACTAGACTGCAGTTTCACTGCTGTTTTAATGTCACCCTTGCTCCACATGTAGTCATCCAAGAGAGTGGCACCTGAAAAGATTTGGGCTATTCCAGTGGTACAGATCATCCTATCTAAGAAACAATAGGACACTGGCAAGGTATTAGCTTCTGTAGTCCTAGAAGCCTGTTAGTGAAGGTTAACAAAACCTAAACGCTAGCAATCTTCACATGTATGTAGGGGTCAGTGAGCTGCATACAACCAAATGATTTTAGGCCTGCATCCAGAAGCTGAGGAAAAAGAAATCTAATGTTAGTCTTCATTAAATCAGATGGACTGCATTTGAGGAAGGACACAGAGCAGCAAGGCAAGTACAACAAAACAAAACAGCTCTGTGGCTATGGCAGGTGGAAGACAGTGTGTCTGAGAGACAAGATTGATCTCCAAATCATTTATCTAGCAATGACTGCTACCCCAATGGTTTTGTGTCTTATACTGTGAAGCAGAATGAGAAGCAAAAGCCACTTTCAGGAACAGAAATAGTTGCTGGGATTATTTGTCTACCATTTCCTAGAACATACCTATGACAATTGTATTTGAAGAACTGGGGCCTATTTCTGCATTTTGCTAACCCAGAACGTAGAAATCCATTCCCTCAGCCCAAACACCAAGCAAATAAAACACCATTTTACTATTACTCTGATCTACAAGCAATAAACTTCCAGCAGAGCTTTTTTGATGTGTTCACAATGATCAGCCACCCAGTTACTTTCACAGAAAATACAAGCAGCATTTTTTTGCCAGGAGCTTTGAAATTAAAAAGACCTTCAGGTAATTCCATAAAACATTAAAGACATCATAAATAAAAGTATTGTAAAATTCACTTTCCAAACAATAAATAAAACTCTTCCTTATTTGAAAGTGCAAACAGCCTGTATTATAAAAAGTATGAAGCAAGACTGAAGAAGTGCTTAATTATTCAATAGTGACCAAGACACAGTTTCTTGTTTTGGTGCAGTTGGTCATCCAGCGATTTTGTTTTCTGGATGCCATCTAAAGAAAAAAATATGTATCAAGCATTAATACAATAGCAAATACAGTCTAAATACTCAACACAGAGAGGCATACAGGAGTAACGCTGGGGGTGGGGAGTGGGGTGGAGATTATTTTCTTCCCCCCACAGAGGAACATGCAATAGGCATAGCTAAGAGGAACAACTAGGGAAAGAGAGCAACTTAAAATAGTTCAGTGTTGAAAATGCAAGCACACTCTCTTAAAGAAAACATTATTAGAGAAATGAGCCTTGTTAAAGGTTGTCAAACAAAGTACCCCAGGATGAATCTTTCTCTGGCTGGGCCTAAAAAGCATTAACGGAGAGACAAACAAGCCCTAACATTTTACAGTGATCACTAATGCTATAAACAGTACTCTGAGCCCTTCCCTCCCCCCTCTCCCCAGCCCATAAGGAAGTAGCTAACGAAGAGACTTCTCCACTAACCTATCTCACTACATGTTAGGAAATAGCTTGGAGTATGCGGCTATTCGTGTGCCACAAGAAACACCTCCAGTCTTTTCTATGCTTCTATCGCTGTGCTCAGTGCTTTGAGTAACTGTCAACGCCCTATCTTTACACTCTGTATCTTCCTGCTTGAGGCACAAAATTTATTTAGCTGTTTCTGCCACATTATTTTCCACTCTGGATGAGAAACATTTTAAGGATTGGTAGCTGACAGAAGATGCCTGTGGTGGGTCCCTTTTGCAGCACAAAAAGGCTTCAAAAAAAAAGTTATCTAAACTGTATTTTCAGAAGATGACAGTGCCCTTGCTAAAGGGGTGCATGATGACAAGGATTTTGTGACCTTTTTATTATACTTGTGTATATATACACACAAATGCAAAACAAGCACTGAAATGTTCTGCAGAACGTATTTAAATGACTTGAAGGCATCCAATTTCTCTCGAAAAATAATGGCAATCTTTATAGAACACAATATAAAAAGTCTTAATAGAAAAAAAATTAAACATGATCAAGTAGTCGGAAAGGATCGACGTGCAAAAGAGCATGTTGATGACCTTGATAATTGCAATACTAGATTTTGTAACGTGGGTGTCAATGCCAAGCTTGGTTTTGACTTACGTCTATTAAAAAAACTCAAGAGTTTTCACAGAAAAATTTAACACATTCAAAACAAGATTAATTAAGACTAATCAACTACAGAGGAATCCAGGTTTGTTTAAAACGTGCTCTCACTTACTTCAGTCATAAAATAAATGAATGAAAAAATACTTACTTTCCCTGGCTGTAGAGTCATGGAATTCAAGGGCATTAGTGTGCAATGGGTTAAGTTGCCACTGGTAAAAGAAGAAAAAGACATTTACGTATTTCGGAAGACAGAATAAGGAGCAAAGGGAGGAAGGAAATGTACCCTGCAGGTCTTCACTGTGAGACATGACTAGAGGTGAGGTGGGAAATGAAGGGCTCCCCCTTGAATGCACGCTTGCTGTAAGTATAAATTACTATCAAGGAACGTGTAGACATTTAGTTCCTTAATAATGGGAAATGAGCCAGCTCAAACCAACAGTGCTGCAGTTCATCATGGTGAGCACTGAGTGCAGGTGTACCTGGCTACCTCCAAAACCCAGTGCAGCTCTTTCAGGAGCTGCTGGAAGGGCCAACAAAATCACACTGATCTCCCACATCAGCTGCCATCCTGTGACAGGGGAGGCTTGGAGTACTTCAGAGTGTGAAGAGATCACCTCATGTAACAGCAAAAAGTTAGAGAAAAATCCTGATACAGAAGATAGAGATGCTTGGCCCCACCATGTGACATGGCACAGCACTTCTCCCCAGTATTGTGACAGAGCAATCTCTCAATTCCACTCACCACACTAGACAGCACAGCATTCCTCTATAGTGGCTGCAGAGGACTGCTCACTCTACTCTCCCATCAATGCTGCCCACAGTTTTTCGAATATAGTATATTTAGACACTTACTGTAAATTTGCTTACACCCTCAAGTTCGCCAAACTTCATATAGGATATGTCTGCTTTCTTTTTTCCAGCATCAACATCTCCTGCATAGATCTGCTTGATACCAGCTCCCTTAATTAAAGGGACACATTCATCACATGGACACTTTGTCACAAATATCATGCTTCTCTCATCTGGCTTTATTTCTCGACACCTACATGCAGAAAACACAAAACAGAATTTCAGACTTTGTATCTTGATAGGTTTGATTCATGACAAATTTGATACCTCACAAGAGCAATCAAAATAGTGTCATCTATTCTCAGAAGCAACTTATTCCTAATCAAGTGCAGGAGTATGCAATGGTATCTGGTTTGGTTTTACTATCTATGAACAAAACACCCATCCCATGTCTCCATGCATATCATTGTTGGAAGCCTCATCAGCTGCCACACTTCTGTATTTCAGGTTATAGCGTGGCCTAGCAGGAGGCAGAGGCAGTGGCTTATATGTGAACAATAAGTGAAGGAGTTTTTAAAAACCAAGTTCACTTGAGAAATCTGAAGAAATCCCAGGAGCAGACTGGTGTCCATACACATCCAAATTCTACATCATAGGCATAAACAAGCCCATGACTGCAACCCACACTTCATCCCAGTGACATCATGCAATGTCCCAGTATTGGCTGGGATAAAGTTAATTTCTCCTTAGTAGGTGGTACAATGTTGTGCTTTGGATTTAGTATGACAATAACATTGGTAACACACTGACATTCTAACTATTGCAAAGTAGTGCTGAGTCAAGTACTTTTTTTGTGTCTCATATTCTGCCAGTGAGTAGCTGCACAAGAAGTGGAATGTGTGACCCAAACTGACCGAAAGGATATTCCACACCATAGCATGTCATACCCAGTATGTAAACCGGGGAAATTACTTGAAAAGGGGGTTGATCGGAGTTTGGAGGTGGGGTCTGGCATTGATCAATGGGTGGTGAGCAATTGTACTGTGCATCACTTGGTTTTCAATCTTTATTATCATTACTATTATTATATTTTAATTTGTTTCAATTATTAAACTGTTCTTATCTCAACCTGCAAGTTTTACTTTTGGTCTTCTCCCATTCCACGGAGGTAGGGGGTGAGTGAGCGGATGTGTGGTGCCAGCTGGGTTTTAACCACGACACATATTTGTCATGGAATTGTTTCTGAACCATCTCATTTTTTTCAGTGGTAAAAATAAGTCCATTACCTGAATGTCAAGGCGTTCTGCTCCGCATGTATGATGTATCTGAACTTTCTGATTTCCCGATCTTTTTGCTTATCATCCATGTGTGGAAAATCAGCATATTCAGATCCTACAGGAAAGGCATTGTAACCACAGCCTACAAAATACATTGCTCCTGTTCCATCACAGCCTCTCTGCAACAGTAAGCAAAGCATCAGATTTGGAGGTGTTTAAATAGAGTTCTAAATTTTTACTTTCACATTATCAGTTCAGCCAAGTTACAGCAGTTGAAAGAGCTCAGCTCTTGAAGACTGCTCCATATCTGCATGGAGCTTTTCCACTGAGCTCTCTAGGAGCCAGACAGCCAACTGTAACACCTCAGTTACGCTGCATCAGACTTTAGTGGCATCCTTTTGGCAAGTAATACTGACAGCATGGACAGAAGTCTGAGGAACTTAGTCTTTAAGTCTTTCTGCAATGTATAAAATTAAAGACATCTGGTGCTCATCCCTGATGTGCCAGAGACTGTGTTTCAGGTCTCTCAACAGACCCAGTGACCAATGGGCTGATAAGTAGCAATCAGTAATTGAAACCAGAATAAGAAATAAACCAGCAGTAAGCAACTGATGACTGAGGTGCTAAAAACAAATGCTGCATGTTGCAGCTGCATTAAGAATGAGGCTTCCTGGGATTGGTAACATGCATAATCAGAAACATAAAGAAATAAAAACTTTAAGTTTGGATGGGAAAAAGCACTGGAACAGTATCTATAGAAAAATATTACTTGGATCCAAAAAGGAATGTGCTAAAGCCAGTACAGCATTTCAACTTCAACAAATATCCTCACGAGATTGTCAGGCTAAAATTGCAGAGACCTTTCCAAAAAAAGAGCTGCAAAGTGGGACCGTGCAGAGTAGGCACATGCTGTTTGATCAGCAGCTGTGGCAAAAGCTTGTAGCCAGGATACTTGGAATAACTGACAATGACTAGGGAAGCAGGCATACTGAAAATACAGGTGGAGACACTGTGATAGTTTATAAACTAAAATAGTTTATACTTCCCCTTCATCTTAAAGCATAAAAATGAATCAGTCATTAACTTAGGTACTAAAGCAGGAGAAGTGCAAGCTTTCTACAGTGCTGTGTGTTTGTATGAAAAACAGAAGTGTATAAACTTGGAGGAAAATAACAAGCTCAAACCATGAGTGTGAATTCTGAATGCAAGAAAAAGTAACTTTTTCAATACTTACTGATTTTTCTTCTGCCCAAATAATAGCTCCAACTCCTGTTTTATGATCCTCTAAAATACATAACATTTTAGGAGTAAATAACAAATAAAGCACTTCCAAGTTACCTATATATTAACACATGACATCTTAGAGTAAGGAATAACATTTATTGTTGCTTTGTGGACAGGAGGAAAGAAATGCAGAAAGATTAAGAGCTTTGAAATCGTATGAGTCACCTGTAAAAGCTAGGTGTGCTTTAACTGCAAGGCAGTCATTCTAAGATGTTGCTGTGTACATTTGTTCAAAGATCCAACAAAGCAACCAACACATAGGTAAGAAAATGTGTGCCAAGAATGTATATGGACAGGTTCACTGATGTGAGACAGCAAACTGATAAAAACCATCTTCTTGTTTACTATTTAATTATTTAATTTCTGACATTCTTCATGGTACTGTGGTCTGAATTCCTATAGAAATTAGTTGTATTTTATACCCAATTCAGAGACAAAATATTAGCAACTGGATTTTGGGGGGTGTTTTCTATCTCCACCATAGGAAAACTGGTACAGAAATTTCATTACATGACTTTGAAGGTTTTTATGGAACTTGTAAATCCTCCACAGTAGCTACAGATGAGAGTCTTGACCAGTTAAAACAGAGCATATCACGGAGAAAAAAATATTTCAAGCTTCCATTGTTTGATACCAGAGGACACACTGTGTCCATTAATCATTTCCATCATCCTTAGTATCACTACCATATACAATCACTCAAAGAGGGTCTTTCCTGCCAAAGATATAGTTTATGAAAGCTGAATTTTTTAATATTCTGCATATCTATTAGTCACTGGTGAAGTGATGAAGATGGTAATCACTGATTATTATCAGTGCATAGAAAATATCCTGTGATCTTGCTCCCCTTATATCCACCTACATAACAATGTAAAGCATCTAAATGTGTGTGTGTCTGTGTGTGCTGCTATTTATTTTAATTTCATTACAGGATTAAAGTGGAATAAAAGTTTGCTCAAAAACCAGATCTGAGTCCAGACTGAACATCACAGATAAAGCTGAATTTTGCTGCCCCAAGAATGCGAACTCAAGCTTGGCTGTTCCATCTTGTTCTATACAACAGTAGCTGTAAAAAGAACTCACAGCTGGTTCCATGAAATTTTTGAATTGCATTTAAAAAAGGCGTTTTCCTCTGCAGCTTTTGGAGACCAAATTTGCAGAGGGTACCTGACTTAATAGGCTGGCTTTGTCTGTGTGTGTTGGGGAATTAGTTTTGGTTTAAGCTTTATGTATGTACTATTTACTTGTTTACAATGGTTTAGAAAAAGCAACTATTGTATCTAGCGGACAAAAACATCACTAAGGAGTACCATGAAGTTTTAAGTCTTAATATTCTGTTCTCTGGAAGAACTTATCAGTTTATTGCACTGCTATCCAGAGAGAATAAGGTAGCTAACAGAAGTTATCTCTAGCAAGAGAGAATAAATAACTATCCTTCCACACCAGAAGCCTGTACATAAAACTCCAGCATCTGTTCAAAAAAACCCCTCCATCAGATATATAGCACTTTTACTAATGAGATTAGAACTTGGAGACTTAATATAACTGTACTTAATGCCCTGCTGAAAGAATATTGTTTCATTGCTTTTTTCTGAAGTGTACATATATTCTGCTTGAAATATTGGCATCTATTTGATAACAGAACCATCCTGTGAAACCTCAGTAAAAAGAGCCTCATAGGAGCTTGAAGAATTCAAATGTCATTCTGTTCTATTTTCAGTAGGGTGTTGGACAAGTTGGCAGGGCAGGATTTGCCAGCACTGCATGTGAAATACTTGCACTGATTTGCTCTTGGAAAGCTTTCACACACAATACTATGTACCCCTGTGGAGTCTTTACTATTACCGCTGCACCTGTTTCACACATGTAGGAATGATGTTGCACAGCTTGCTCAAGAAGTCTTTGGAAGAATAAGACTGAAATCAGGAACTTCCTCTACTCCTGAGACCCATCCTTGTTCCATTAGAGTAACAACTCACCTGTGCGGTATGCAAGTAGCCTGGCTTGTATCATACAGTGCCTTGCAATGTCTTGGGGCAAACACTGACCATCTGTTTCATTTGTTCGTTGTGATTCACTGTTGTAAAATCCAAAGGTTCCAAAGACAGGGACACTGGCAGCCACTGTTGCCAAGACCAAGACAAGATCTTTCATATTCTGCCTAAGGTTGCTGAAGTACGGATTTTCACAGAGGTTCTCCAGCCCTATTGTCATCAATATTTGTTTGTGCATTTCCTCATTTGAAATTAGGAATAAGCTTTCATACTCTTTTATTCTCTCTTGTCTACATGCAGTATAAAAGTCAGTATTACAGTCAGGCTGTAATTTTGCTATTTTCTGAATAAAATCAAACTTGGTGGAAGTTTCTTCAACAAACTGCACCATACAGCACACCAAAGGCTGAAGAAGCACACACACACGAGCACGACTATTTGACTTCAGTCTTTCTACTGCTTTGGCATCTAGCTTTGCATCATCGGTACTCATAGGATTGGATGCCTCGTTCTGCAGGCTGATTTCAGGATCTGCAGGCCAGTAAGAAATCCTGTTCACTCCAGCTGGAAGAGAAGATAATGCAGCAAAAGGAACCATGAAAGTACAGTGGAACATTACACTCATATTCAACACACTGTTGCCTAACCCTAGTTTTACTCCTCTAAGGCCTGAGTGCTGCTTACAGCAAGTCTGGACAGAAAAAATGCTGGTAGATACAAGTATCAAGGGGTTATCTGACTTGATAATCAGACTATAGACAAAAATTGGAGTTTACAAAGTTCTAAGATCTTTGCGACATCCTAATTTTGCATCTTACCTACAACAGCTACATTAGCAACACAAAAAAAAAGCTGGCATTAATAGATGTTGCTGCTGAGATTAAAAATCAATATTGGCAAAGGGGTGTGCCAGCAGATAACATTTCGGGAAGTGCATAATTTGGCTTGTCTTCATCTTCCTTGAGAAACAGAAACCCTTAAATACTGCCTGTGATTTCTGCCTAAAAACCACCCTTCCCCTATTGTCACTGACAAGCAATGGGAAGGCAAGGAAAAATGTAGCAACCTAGGCCTGTTCCTCAGGCTTAGGGCTGCTCTGACAAAGTGCAACAGGTATATCCAAATCTCAGCAGTGCATCCCACCTGAGAGACACACACCACCAATAATAACAGCTGCACAAACAGGGACTCGAGAGCAAACCTTAGTTTTTTAACCATTAGCTCCAGGAAATGTACATTGACTCTTTTGGAAAATTTCAGTGCAGTCTACACAAGTTGGGGATTGGCATTCACAACTGGGACAGTCCAAAGAGAAAACAGGCTTTCTGATACCATCCATCATAAGCATAACATATACTCCTATTCTACTACAGTCTTTGCTTACCATTTACAATCATTTTTAAACAAGTTGAACATGGTTTCCTGGAAAAATAAAGATCACAGTTTTTAAGTCTTGATCCGTGTTTAATGAGTGCAATCTGGCCAGCATGCAAGTCTGTACTGGAACAATGAAGACCAATAATCTTCATGTTTTTCACCACGACTAGACCACTCTTCTTCACCTACAGAAAAATGCATTACTATTATTATTAATTTACTTTTTTCAACATGAAGACCACAGAGATGTTACAGGTCTTCCTTGGGTAACAGTAATCAACCAGCAACCGAGTTCTTTTGTACAAGAAGTTATACGAATCATTAAACAATCTCTGTTATACTTTCCTATGCATTTTTTGTTGTTGGATTTCTTTCACATGTGTCTGTTAATACCAGAGTGCTTGTCTCAAACTCCAGATAGGAACTTGTCACAAATTCCTGATTTTTCCGGTCACTGCTTTGCCCATAACAAAATCCAGAAGCAGCATAGAAGATTCCATCACTTAAAGCCAAAACCCCCTCCAGTCAGCCTCTGGAAATGCTCATGATTTTAATTTCTGTCTTAAGCTTGACCATTGTGGGAGCAAATAGCTTCTCTAGCTTTATTTCTGTATCTTCATTTATGGAAATGAATTCTGGTTCTAAAGAATCTTCCATGGAAAAAGTCTGCATACCACAGACAAGAACAACTACATCTGAATTCCCATGTATTGTGAAGAAACTGGATACAAGTTAGTTCAATAAAGCTGGTGAAACAGATCTCATTATGCAATCCAGCTGCTACCAAACACTGTTGCCTTAGATCTGTAAATTATTCAGTTGCTTTGTCGTTACAGAAACGAGGCTGTACCTAAAGCCCTACCCTACAACCCAAGAGCCATTCCTTACTGAATTACTAAATTTGAAACTGCTTTTGAAGTCTGTATGGTGCTGCTCATCTACTCCTCTTTGAGATCTAGCCCGGCCCATAACAAGCTCTGAAAATTAGGCCTAATTGTCACTCCAGTAATCTTCCTATCTTTTCTTACCCTGGCTGATATATATGCCGTGGGTATGCTCTGCAAAATGTAGCAATCATTTTAAAGAGCACAGTCAGACCTCTGATCAGAAAAGAAAACACTCTGTTACAGGACACTCTGAGAATGCCCCTCCACTCTGAAACGTAACTGGGTGCTATTTAGAAGATCCATTCTCAAGGATCGTTTCTTGTCATTGCCACTAAAGTAGTTACCTGCAAGTTCTTGAGCTGCAAACATTTTAAGTAGTTGTGTGCACCTCCACTGTATTAGAGAACTGATCTACAATCATAAACATTGTAATTCCAAAACAATATCTCTACACCATCGACCATACTGACTTTGTCATAAATAGTATATGCACAGTACACACCATTCCTCCTTTCTTATGCTCTTTAAAATACCAGCCACTTCATAGTGCTTGCTTCACCTCTTAGGGTATACTTTGCCTTTCAAAGTTTTTCAAAAATAGCATGCTATTCAGCCATTTTCTTACTTTTCTCCGACCACTGGATTTTATTCTACTTCTAAGAAATATTTAAAATAAGTTTACTAGCTTTGGTTTTTCATCGTTTTCATAATCTGTCATGTAAAGAGCAGTTGGGTTAAATTCAATGCAGGAGCTCTTCAGAAAGACCAATTAACAGTAAGCATAGACATTTTACCTGTGATTTTTTCTGTTGTTCAGATGACGGAAAGAGCTCCATCCAGAGACTCAATAAAGTGAAAAGATTGACCTTAGAAAGTCTTGGCATTTGACCTGTCATTTGAATAAAAAATAAATATTTATTAGAGAATATTTATAAAGAAACTCCACATTATTGAATACTATTTTTCAAGTCTTCTACACCACGGAAGCTTCTACAGAAGCTGGTTCATCACCCTCTTCTGCTGTTACAGCAGCTAAATCCACAGTCCTTTTCAGGGCAGCCACTCGTGATGCTCACATCTGGATGCAGAGATCAGATTTGTGTAACAAGAGGAAGTGATGAACCTTTCATTGAAATTCAGTTAATCAGTTCTACTCAGAGGTGAAGAGCAGAAATCATAGATCAGATCATCAGATCCCACAGAACTTAATGTGCTCAAACGATTCACAGATGGTTTCAGAAATCTGAGGCATAGCTTCTGATTCAGCTTCAGGATCACCACAGAAGAGAGCAAAAATATCTAGGCACGCATCATGATCCTACACTGACACCTACAGCAAGAGTGAACGAGCAATTGTGAAACCTCTCAGTTACATCAGTTCTAGAGATCCTCCTTCTGGACTTTTACAGCCTGCATAGGTTTTGGTCAGATTTTACAAAAATTTAAACGTTTTGCTCAGGCTGCCACTTCTGACAAAAGCCCCTGTCGGACCACCAACTTGCATTGTGCTGTGCTTCTACTCAAAATCTGGACATTGTCCTATGAGGGCCAGAACTCAGCAGTACTGAGTGTCCCACAAAGGAAAAAGGAGGAAGTACTGCACTGCTTGGTAAAGCTTGCACTGTTCCAGATGTAAAGCTGTCTTGGCAAGAAGGTAATTAAGCCTTCAAACAAGCTCCAGTCCCAGTTTCAGGGGTGCTTTCAGCGAGCTGTAATGAACACGCAGGTCTCACATGTGCAGTGTGACAATAGTATCATGTCTGGGTTTGTCCTTTCCCAAAAATGTTAGTTTCTGCAAAGGAGGAAAAGGCAGAGGCAAGAATAGAATACAATAGAGAAAAACATTCTTTAAGTAGTTCCAGCAGTTTGGAAGAGATACAATCACATACTAAGATTGCTTGGCGGGGTGGGGGGGGTGGGGCGCTAATGACATGTCTGTGTACCCAAACAATTAGGACAGCAGATAAAACATATGCAATCCATGACTGAAATACCATTTCCAGACAGCATTTTAGCAGCTTTTTTGACACAGAAGTGTGGTTTTGGAAAGCAGATATAGGCCTGTCAGCAGCACCAACTGATGCCACATTGTCCACTACCACTTAGGCTGCCCAGCTCTGCTATCCCACTGCACACAAGCACTGGAAGGAGTACCTGGCTAGCACAATCAGATACGTGTGCTAGAAATATACATGTGGCAAGCAGCACACACTACTCCTGTCATAGCACACACATGTACAGTTCCCAAATGGCAGGTTAAAAGAAACAGTGCAATTTATACCACCTTACACATATACCCTTACGGATTACAATTTGACATACAAAGTAGACTTCAAACCGAGTATGTCACAAACAAGTTTTAATTACTGCTTGTTTTCTTGGACCTAATCTGAACGTGACCTGTCAAACACATGGGAAACAAACCGTGTACAAGTTCACAACACAGTTGTGAATTGACCTGAATTTATAACAAATAACTGTGCTTACAGTTATTGTATCTATGTGTTTGCATCTTTATTCACTTAGGTAGTCAAATACTCCCTTAAGTTCAGCAGAGTGAAAAGAATGCTTATTAAAGTGGACCAGAAAAAAGGCAAAGGACATCTTACAGAATTTAAAGCAACTACAGAAGATTGAGGAAGTAAAGGAATCGGTGTCTCTGTTACTGAGAGTAAGACCATATATAAAAGGAGTGCTCTTTTCAGGTGCATTAAGTCCACAGCTTCCCTACTTCACACAAAAGTAGGATTTTATTCCTCCAGGTTAGGAATCTTGCTTCAGGGAGGCGAAGCATGCTGTGAAGGCTTGGTGATGAAAACTCTGCTGCTCCTGTACCCGGAAGCAAACAGGAGCAGGGCACTGCCCATCCTGACATAGCTCAGATACAGGATTACCCCATGTTTGTAACACAAGAGTTCTTAGTCCAAAGTCTGAAAGGTTTGTAAGAAGTGCTTTGACACCATCAAGGAGGAAGATGTTGGTGACATCACTCTACTGCCTGGGAAATAGAAACTGAAACCTATTTTCAGAATTCAAAATTTTTGCTTGCTTGGAAGCAGGATTTCCATAAAACTTGGATGAAACAAACCCCACTTACCCATCAAAGAGGCAAGCATTTTTTATGCACATTGTATCTTATTATATGTATCACATATATGTGGTATAGGACTGGAAAAAGAAATCATTGTGACGGGGCAGGGAAGCAAAACACAAGCTCATGTTAGTTATCAAAATGCCCTTATGGAGAAGGTTGCTGCCAAATAGGGGTGGGGGAGGAGAGAGGAGATACAGAGAGAGATATATATTTTATCGCATTTATATATATGCTTACATATACCATATAAGTATAGATATACAGTGCATATACAGATATACATTATATAGAGTACACATAAACTGTATATATGTAAAGTATATATCCTTATATATAAGTGTATATATATATGCTTATATACACTATACTATATGTATGTATCCTATATATATGCACTTTATAGATACAGTGTGTATATATATACTTATATATCTAAGTATATATACACTTGATATATATATATATACACTGTATATGCATATATATATTGTGTGTATGTGTATATATGTATGTATGCTATACATACGCTACGTATATATGTATGTAGGGGAGTGTGTGTGTGTATGTATCTCCACTTCATTGCAGTGTCTGTGAGGGGCAGCCCCCTGAAGCAGGAGCAGAGGAGGGGGAAAGCGGAGGCTCCGAACAGCCCCAGCAAGCGGGAAGCGCCTCCCGAGGAGAGGACAAGCTGGGCGGCTGCGGGCACTTCGTTACACACCCGGGAGCCCCCGGTGGGTGAGGCGAGACCCGCGGGAGGCGGGTCAGCGCACAGCCCCTCACAGCCCCCCTGTCCGCCCCGCCGTCGG
>VWZG01000658.1:506872-586199 GCA_013396735.1 Grallaria varia | reverse complement strand
GGCGGGGCCGCGGCTCCCTCACGGCAGGGCAGGCCTCGGCGCGCCCCCCCGCAGCCCGCCTCACCGGTCATGCTGTCGGTCTGCGTGCTCGCCGCGTTCATTCGCGACCCCCCCGCCGCCGCCGCCGCTGCCTCCTCCGCGCCGTGCATGGGTGCCGGTGACCCCCGGCGCCCCTCGCCGGCCGCGCTCCGCCTCCGGGCCGGCCCCGCCNTTGAGAGCCTTGTCCGAACGCTTCCTGGGCTCTGCCAGGCTTGGTGCTGTGACTTCTTTCCTGGGGAGACTGTTCCAGTGACCAGCCACCCTCGGGGTGCAGAACGTGTTTCTAATATCCAGCCTAAATCTCCTCTGACTCAATTTCAGGCCATTCCCTCGGGTCCTGTCCGTGGTCACCACAGAGAAGAGAGCTGTCCGCCTCTCCTCTTCCCCTCACAAGGAAGTTGTAACGGCAGTGAGGTCTCCTCAGTCTCCTCTAAGCTGAACAGACCAAGTGCCCTCAGCTGCTCCTCACACGGCTTCCCTTCAAGGCCCTTCACCATCTTCGTGGCCCTCCTTTGGACACTCAATGAGCTTAACATCTTTCTTACACCGTGGTGCCCTCACCACAGCATACCTCACTGCCCCACTCTGCCCAGCACAGGGGCCACTAGATGCCCGGACCTGGCTGTGGTGCTGTGGGAAGCCCCTGCACAGCCATCCCAGCCCAGACCGGCCCCCATCCCCTGCTTGGCCCTTGATGGCCTCCCATGGAAAATCCAAGACCGCAGGTAGAAAAGGGATCCAAGGGGCACCCTGGCCAGGACCCCGAGGCTGGGCCAGCATCTGCCCCCAGCACAGAAGTTGCTCCCACAGCGGGCTGCAAAACAGGTGGCTCACAGCATGAGGTTTTCCCGTTTGTTCCCTGCAAAATGTTTTTCTGGTTTAACTGCCTTGGCTAAGTCTGAGGAAAATCATGCTCCCATCAGTCATTGCTGCAGCACGAGTGTTCTTCAAGGGAGATGTTACTCTGGCAATATCCAACTTTTCACCTGTGCTGCTGGCTTCCTCTGGGGAACAGGAGCAGAACTGCCCCAAGTGGTGTTTTGTTGTTAGAAACTGTGTCTTTCCACTGCAGATTGCTGATATGGTGATCAAACCTATGTAGGACAATGAGCAAGGCTTTGTCAGTGTAAAGTGAGTTGTGAGAATGTATCTTTCAATTTTTAATAGATGTGATGTGACTGCTGTGAGTAGACCAAAACACTTCTTTATGTCTGAGCTGATGTTCAGACTCAGGAAGATTGGCTTTGTGATTGCTATCCACAGTGAGAGAAATTTTGACAGAAAGTAGAAAAGTGTTGCTTGTTTTTATTATTTGGCTTTTTTCCCCCATTTGTCTTATTTTTTTTAAAATTTGGTTTGTTTTGGTTTTTTGTTTTTTGTTTTTTTTTTTTCTTTTGGATGTGGGGTGTCTTTTTTTAGTATTTGTCTTGATTTGAGTCAATAATTAAGGGTGTGTTTGTCTCTTGGAAAGCACAGAGCCCCTGAAAGATGAGCTAGTTTGAAGGGATTTGACTGCATCTATTCATGGGCTAACAGGTTAATGGAAGTGTAATTAGAATATACCCAGTCTTCATATTTAGTGTCTTTTCTTCTATGAAGATATTGACTTGGAGTTACACACATAATGACTATTGATTGCAAAAGGGGCTGCAGTATGTGATAGCGTCAAGATTTTGAAACAATACAACAGAATTCATCCCAAAGCTGTGTACATTTATTAAGAAACACGTAATGGTTTGTGGAAGAAATGATAGATCCTTGAAAGTGGTTGAGGTATGAAATAAAAGTAGGTGAAGTCTTATGGTCCCACGGGGCAGTGGACAAAGTTTGGAGTGAAAAAAGCAAGAGGGAGAATGACTTTTGTGGTCATCGAAAACCAAGTGCCCAAATTCTTTTTCAGGAAATTATTTGGAGAGCAGGCTTTCAGAAGGAACCCAGAAGGACACCCAGACTGTTTGCCTTGTTTTTGCGGGTCAGATTTCCTGACAATGCTGTGGACAGATGAAGAACAGACAAAGTGCTGGCAGGCAAAACTGACACACAGCTGAGGTGATGTTAACACCCCCTAATTAGTTTGCTACTCAAGTTTCTCCTTCTTTTTCTTTGGCAAGAGACAATTTTCCTGAAGTGATGCATGTGGGATTCAAGTGTTATTCTGAATGTGGGCTCGCTTCTTGCTGCCCACTGTGCAGTGCCAATTTACACACCAAGATGAGGTATTTCCATTTCTTCCTCATTTCTTCCTGCACAAAGCAGGGAGCTGGTGATAACCCACAACAGGCTGGCTCCCCAGTCATAAAAACTTTACATCATTTCCCCCCTTCGAGGCTATGGGGCTTGTTTTTATGAAAAGACTCATAAGCCTCACTATTTTTCTTTGCTATCGCTATGTAAGTTCCTCCTGTAGATTGCACAATCAGTCTGCTGACACAACTTAATGCTATGCAGATTACAATTATGCAAATGATTATCACAATTATTGTTTGATGCAGACTTGCTAGCCAGCCAGTAAGGGAGAATTCAAAACTGTGTAATATTTTTTTCACCAACTTTCTTACATCAAATTTCTAAGATCTCTACTTGATTTTGAAATTTGTTTTATTTCATCAAGTTGATGATTACAATAACTGCGTGTTGTTTGACTTCATCATCTCCAATCCATTCTATACACCATTATGCAGTTTGTGTATACTGCCATGTTCCTTCATCAGGACTTGACAAAATTTGGGGTAAATCCATTCCCCATGGGTAATTTTCTCATGGCAATTTTATTCCCATTGCAGGTGTAGTCATACTTGCACAATAGTTTGCATTTGCTTCAACCAAGCCAAACACTTTAGTGTCCTTCAGTGTATATTTCACCTGTCTAGACAGGCTTTCTACTGTGGCTCTAGTAGTTCAATTGAGATCTAATGACAAAATTCCCCAATCCAAAGGATTTTCAGCTGACTTTGGTAATGGTAGACATGCTGGAACACTGTTGGGTTTGTGGGTTCTCAGGAATGATTGGGTAGGTTGTAGGACTAGATTGCCCTGGGTCATTGCAAGGCAACAACAACATATGCTTTCAGTTCTAGCATTTTGAGGTCTATTTAACAATAAAAAAAAATCAGTAGCTTTATGTAACTACAATAAAAAAATTGATAAATGAATGAAGGCCTACTATTAGTAATATAAGTCCTTGTAAATGCTCCCAATCACTTCCTTCAGCTCAAGTGCAATTCATTTACTATTTTTAGTCTGTTGTAGTTTAAGATCTCCAACTTGTCATGTTATCTGGTTCAGATATCAAGGCCCTGTTTGCATGATTGTAATGAATCCAGGAGTTAATTCCATCTACCTTTACAGCTGTGTATGTCTCCAATACCACAACATAAGGATCTTTACACTTTTCTTGTAAGGGTTCATCCTTCCGGGTCTAGGCATAGTGTCTCCTGGTTGAAAGTTGCGAGTGGCCCCATCCAAAGGAAGTGGGGGGTCAGCTGGTTAAGATATCTAGACAGAAAGAAGAAAACATGTGAGAGAAGTAATAGACAATTACCTTTTACATGTCTTTGATCACCTTTTGTCACTACAATGTCAATTTGATATGATCTGCTACAGAGTTTTAAAGAGGTTTACTCCTTCCCTAACATGTGGGGTGATTTAGATTCTGGATTCTCATTAAAGCAAAATCTCTTCACTTCATGGGGGTTTCTTGACACAATTCAGCACTTTGTCTTCTGAGGGTCTGATTCATCCTTTCTACTCTTCCAGTAGATTGTGGTCTCCAAGGGGTGTGAAAATCGCTTCTAAAGTGAAGGAGTTCATATACTCCCTGAGCCATCTCTGTGATGAAATGAGGCCCATTGACTGAAGATAAAGCCTCTGAAATTCCAAATCTAGGAATTATTTCCTCTAGCAAAATTTTAACAACCTCCCTGGCTCAACTGGTGTGGCAAGGGAAAGCCTCCAGTCATCCTGAAAAACTATCAACTACAACAAATGGATATTTATAACATCCACATTTAGGTAACTCAGAGCAATCTATTTGCCAGTATTGTCCCTTAGTTATTCCCCTTTTTACCTCTCCTACAGGGGTTTTCTTTGTTATTACATCCACATGGAACACCATCTTTGGCCCTATAGCATGTCTTTTGATACTACTTATCATAACATCTGCTCCAATGTGAGTTTCTTCTTCCATCTGGGTCACCAAAAGCTGTTGTCCCGAATGTAGCCTTGCTACCTGCTGTAGAGAGCCAAGATGAGGTATTTCCAGTTCTTTCTTCTAGTTTGTGCAAAGTAGGGAGCTGGTGGTAACCCACAAGAGGCTGGCTCCCCAGTCATCAAAACTTTACACCATTCATACATTTTAGCAAAGAAATCACAATTCATTTGCTACAAGTTACTTAGTTCTGTGTTGATTAGTATTCTACCTTTGATTGTTTTGTTTTTTGTTTTGCTTCTCAGCCTAATTAGTCCACATGCTCAGTCTTTCTCTGCTTTTGAGTCGCTGGATTTCTTGACTCGTGGGACTGTGAGTCAGTGATCACAATCTCCTCCTGCCAGAATTATCTTCTACCCAATTAGAGCTGACTTCTGCACAGATGCTGAGTTGGCTTTGTTAGTTTCTTCCTTGTGGTCCATAAATTCTGCATTCTTTGTGCCCACTGTCAGCAGTAAATCTCTCTCCCTACGCTTTATTAACTTTTCCCTAGGTCTGAATTCATTGAAGCATGCCAAACCTCAAACCTTAACAGGGCAATTCTACCAATAAGTAATTTATCTTTCTAACAACTGGGCATTAACATGAACAGAGGGGGTTTTTTCCCTCCCTTGGAACTCTATTAAAAATAATGACTGTTCAGAGGAAGATCTGAAAATGAAAACAAAGTTTCACTTGAGAGATTTCAAGGAACATTAAATTAGGATGCATTTGATGGTGCTCCTGAAGTAGCTGGCACCAAAGTTTGGACTTTTTTGCCAGTGCAGAAAAAATATGCCTCTAAAAGTCATCTTCCTCTGAAAGTTATGGTTGTGGGTGTTTGTGCAAGTGCCACGTTAAATATATTTTAATTTCTTTGTACTTTACTTAGTTGTGGTTTAATTGAACTTGGTATTTTACCCTCTGAAGAGAATTCCTCTTCATGCACTGCTATGGAAGTGTGAAGGCAGCAGAATGAAGCCCAAGACTGATGTATCATTTCACGTCTGTGCAAAATAAACTGTTTGCTGCCCCATATCCCCACTCTTAGGAACTACTGTAAAACTGATACTTGGGTCGTGTTGGCTTTCTGAACAGCTGTGGTTAACTGGGAAACAATTCTGGCTGTCTCATGTAGTGGCCAAGCATACAGTTTCACAGTTCAGTGGGGGTTTACCTTTGCAGGAGATTGCAGCTACCTGCCTTAATGGGCCAAGCCAGACTGGAATGGTATCCCAGAAAGTTATTTTCTGCAAGAGGCAGCTCAGCTTCAAATGGTGCAGGTGGAGCAAAACCCAGAACATCTGCTACTGTACTTTACTTTCTGGTGCTATGAGGGATTTGGGGGTTGTGCTCTGACAGTTTATTCAGCTTTCACCATAGGTGTCTAGAAGGGTCAGCCATCATTATTAAGCTCTGCTGGGCTTCATGGTCTGTTTAAATCAAGGCATCTACCTATGACCTTCAGGCTTTTTGACCAGAGCCTCTGTGGTGGAGTGTTTAATGTCTCTGCCACTTTTTCTAAATATCAGAGTATGTAAAAGCTTCTCTGTGGATAAATTTTTGGAGATAAATCCATAAGCTGCTGTTATGTATGAAAATCAAAATGATTACTCAAGTCAGGGACAACAGAATCCCATCTTCAAGAGTTTCAGAAGTGAGTCCTAGACCATCTGGATGAAAAAGACTTAAGAGAACTAAAAATTACTAAAAGAATTCCTAAGGATGTGACCTAAAACAATACAGAATCTTCTGAGTCTAGGATATAAGCCTATAAACTGAATAAAAGCTTGAATTTTAGAGATATTTTTGTTTCCTATATGATCTAAAATTAGTATCTTTGCTGTGTATGCCTTGCATAACTATCTCAGATGAATTTTTTTTTTCTGTTCAGAAAAATTCCTTTCTAGACCCTCTATTTATGAAAGACTACAAAAATGATGTGTGCATTTTCACTTACCAATCTCCCAAATGTGACTGGACCATTGCTGTAAGCAGAGGAGAGACATTTTGTGTTAAAACAGACTTGTAGCAAGCAAAAGGGCAACACCTTTTAGTATGTTTTTCTCCTGGTATCCCAAAACCAAAGCAAGACTTGAAAGAAGTCTCTCTGCTCTGTGACATTTTGAGGTGTTTCTTTTTCCCACTGCATTGGAGATACTTCTTTTCTTACCCGTAGCTTGCTGATTCAGACACAGCATTTGACTTGTGTGCCCTAGGGTTTCTATTCACAGCTGGGCATGGAGAAGGGGTTTTTGGGAAGCCAGTAAGCCCAGAGTAAGTGGAAATCAAACTGACAGCAACATTCACCTGTAAGTTGCAGTTAGCTCATTGTGCCAGAGTTCTCCTCATAAGAGGGAAGGCAGCATGATTTATAGATATGTCCCATGCTATACTGTTTTTTCATCTAATTATGATCTTAAATTGGAAAACTCTCAGTGGACTGGGACTAAAGGATTTGCTGCTCCTGTTTGCCTCCCACCAAAAGCTGCAGGTAAAAGCTAGAGGGCAGCTGATGAGGAGAGTGCTCATTAGCTCCAGGATCAAGAGAGACCATGTCATTCCCTAAATTCTGTTGAAAGGAGAGTGGCACCAACCCTAGTGCAGAAATCATCTCTGCCTAGAGGCTAAGTGTGCTTCTTTTGGCAAGATTACAGTGAAGAAGAGGATGGTAGTAATGAGGAAAATGGGTTCTTAGCCTCACTGTCCCTTTTCTATACAATTCAAGGCAATTCAGCCTCTCCAGTTAACCAGCAGGTTAGCCTCAGAGCTGCAATTTTGAATACTTTACAGGCCAGCAAGAATTTATGGATGGGCCTTTTCTCCTTGAATCAGACCTGCTGGATAAACCTACTGCTTCTCTCAACATGTACAGTTTGTTCCTGCATCTACATCCTGCACATACAAACCAAATTCATTACAAACCAAATCTATTCAAGTGATTGATTGCTTAACACCCATTTCCCCCCACTCCTTTTTCTTTTCCTAGCAGATTCATTTGCTAGAATGTCTCATTCGAAGTGTTCCATAAGGCTCTCATTGCTGATATATTATGTTTTGGTTTGATAGATGAGAGAAAGTTATAGCTCACTCTACCAAAATGTTCTTTGGAAGTTGTCACCTCGCTTGTGTTCTCAGACTACTGATATGTTTCCCTTTGCACAGGTACCTTGTCGTACCTTCAGTGCTTATGAATCTGTATGATTGTCTCAGTTGATGAATTTAAGGATCTTATCCTCTGGAATAATTTAATAACCATTCAGTATAAGTGTTTGCAGTGTTCATTCAAAATTTATGGAGGTGTTTTTCGGGGCTTTTTTCATGCTTCTTGTATTGCTGTCAGTACATTTTTACACTGTCCTCTTGATGGTATCAGTGGACTGAAAATCTCATTTACCATCACCACCTCTTTTGGGGCTGAATTGCTGAGGAAACTTATTCCTTGCATTGCTGTTACCTGCTTCAAAGTATCTTTCTGTGTCTGTGCACTACAGGTTACAGATCCTGGAACGCAGTTTCCTGGACTACCATCAATCCTCTTCAGGCAGATGACTTTACACCTACCTCAAAATCTTAGCTGGAGTATCATGATAAACAGTGAAGCTGGTAATCTGTTTAGAGACCAGTAAGAAGAGCTCACTGTGCTAATTCCTTGGCATTTGGATCTTTATTAATATCTAGGTGTTCCACTCTGACCACTGGTTTACCTTCTGGATTTAAAAATAAATCCCCTCCTCTTAGAAGATGCTGTTAAGCATCAGTTCATGTAGGAAATATCTGATATTTGTTTGTACCATACAAACACAACAAGATGCCCTTTTTATCTTTGCAAGCCACATTTAAGGAGTTTTCTGCTGGGGCTACATTTTTTTGACAACTCATTAGAAAAAAGGTTTTGCTCTGGTGTCAGGTAAAACCAGATGCATCCTTCAGCCTCATCCGTTTGTTAAGTATGAAAACATATCTGTTAGTCTAGTAACTGAAATCACACTGGGCAAGCAAACAACCAGGACTTAATTACATTAATGAAAACAATTAAGAGGGGAAACTGAATCCATTTATAGGCAAGACTGCAATTCTTCTTTTTAGTGCATTGCATTAAAAAGGTTGCATTATCCTGTTGGAGGATATGCTCTCATCTGCTGCATGTCAGCTCAGTAACAGCTCAGTGCTCAGATGGGACATAAATGTGGGAGCTCTGACACTCCAGGCTTACAGAGCTGAGTTTGCTCATGCTTTGTTCTCTGAATCTGCTGTGTTTTGGTTACTGTGCATCGGTAACTTTGAATCATTGTTATGTCCTCTGCAGTAATAGAGTGAACCTTTCCATCAAACTCTAAGTCTCACTTTCACATCTTACTTCAATAAACCCACTTTTTCTGATACCTTTGGCAGTGGTCCTTTGAGTGATCTAATTCCCTTCCACCTTGTGACAACCTCAGTTGTGTCTGCTTTCCTGTGAAGCCGTCCATGTTCTTGGTTTGTTTCCCTATTGGAAGCAGTGGAGAGTAGATGTTGCTATATAGTGAGAGTGACTTTATTTAGACTCAGTAAAGACATGGTGTTGCTCTGGTATCAGAAAGACAATCAGGTTTGGGCCATATCAGGGTTATTGCAGGGTGGGAAAGGTTAATCCTGTGTCCATGCCTATGCCAGATGCCCATACATCTGGAGTAGCTGCTGATTTAGATGACCAAAATTTTTATGTTCAGCAGCTGAGTAACAAACCATTGTTCCAGCAATCCATGTTAAGCAACTGCATTTCATACCCGTGTTATGCATCTAATCTGCAGTACTGTCTAAGTTTCCTTAAGATAATTGCATGTGCATACACATCTTTGCAGTTATGAAGGAACACAAGATTTAATTGAGGCATTACTACTGTGCTTTGAATCTCTGATGTTAATAAACACAAATTAACTTTTTATTTCCCAACAAACATTTAGTGGTGTCCAAGACATCAAAATGTCAAGACAAGGTTTTATGTTAGAAAATATGGCTTGGGAAAAGATAAAAACACACCTTTCAGAAGAGGTTGGAATAAACAGCAAACCTTTTCGACATGTTTAAATTCTTTTAGGAAATGTTTGTATAACTCTGATACAAATAACAACCTTGATATCACACAAACAAAACCTGTATAAATGAACTTGGAATAGATGTGCTTGCTTTATGAATCAGGATACGGAAGTATGTGCAGTGGAAAGGGAAAGATTTAGTGTGTGGTCGTAGGAGCATGATTGTGATGGCTCAGATGCTGAGCAGGGAAACCTGCCCTAAGCAGGAGCCCCTCTGAGAGCCTAGCCCTGGGTACATTACTGTGGGATTTCAGCTGATCTGTCAAGGCACAAGCCAGGGCACATTGACTATGTCTAGGTTGCAGTAGAAGCAATTGTAGTAGAAGAGCAATCTTTGATGTGTCTGTAAAAATTGTGCTTCACTGTTTTCTGTGTTTCTATCTTGTATAGTTGCTATTCATTTTTTGCAGGTAGCCATGTTGTGGGTATTAACATGGTGGTTGTTGCTGGACACACAGAACCTCAGGTCCAGTGCAGGCCATGCTTGCTACAGGCTTTTAATACAGTGTCTTGTGCTTACTATCACATTTGTAATATGGCACAGGGCTTGGACATCCGCCTGCCCACTCTCTTACTGTAGGTCACTCAGCCTGGATTTTATGCTTTAACCTTGCGGCAAGTGGAGACCTAGGATGGTAACACTGAAGTGGGAGATCCAGGGCGGAGGGTTCAGCTCCTGGGGACACTCTTTGGCTCATGGTATTTCAACTTCTGAAATACCCACTATGCCAGGAGAAGGTGAGGCACTTTAGCAGCTTGTCCCGCTGGACAAGCTGCAGGAAGGGTAACAAGGAGATGAACCAGAGACCTCCTCCAAAACCTTGGGCTTCAAGTCTCTGTGTCAGACTCTGTATTTATCACTTGCTGCCTTTTTCGTTGCTTTGAAAAAAAGCAAGATTAGGAATCATGTAAAAGTAATTTTCACAACAATAAAGACACCATCTATGAACGCTACAACATGGAGGCAGCAAAAATGGTTTTGCAAACCCTCCACCTCTCTCCTGCTATACAAGTTATAGGTGATAGTCCCTGCCTTGTGAGGGAGAGTTCAGCATCATGCTGTGCTAGCAGCCCCGTGGTACCACTGATAATTGGGTTAGGAACAGCTTTTTCCATGCTGGTCACTGAAAGCAGCTATTCTGTTGTGTAAATATCCCCAAGACTGCCCAGCACAAAACCAGCACCCTGTCTGCTTTTCCAGTCTGCAAGCCAACAGAAACAGTTTCTTCTAAGGTTGTCTTTTTGAACATCAGTTGTAATGCAGTGATGTGTGCTGTCAAATGCTCTGGCTTGGATTTTTCTTCCATTCTGTAACAGAAATAACCTGCCAATTTTTCTTACTGTTATGTGTTTCCTTTGACAGTCTTGTCCCATGTTTTGGTGACAAGGAGGCAAGAATTCAATTTTGTTTCTGTATTTAGAAATAAATGCAATATTCCTACAGCCCAGAGTAAAATGAAATACATTTGACATTTCTACATACCACTCCTCACACACACACATGCACTTCACAAAGCAAGAAGTGTCTGAGAAAAAGGAAACCAAATGAAGATGAGTATGCTGGCTATTACAAGCTCCTGACAAGAGCTGTTGCTTCTCACCAACAGCTGCAAAATAGACTCTGGAGACCAAATCAGTTAGTGAAGGGAAAATACATATGGAGGAAGTAGACCATATGAGGGAGAAATGGGTCTGGGTGGGTCCTGTCTGGGTGGCAGTGGGGTTCTGCTCCATTGGACAATCTCCTGCTGCTCTTTCATGTTTTCCTTTGCCGTTCCCTGGCTTGTCTCAGCTATGGCTATTTTCAGCCAACTCCATCCTTCCCTGCTTCCTTCCCATCCCCAGGCTCTGCAGGAGGGATCTCCCTTCACAACAGGCGCCACGAAAGGTGCAAACATTTCTCTGTTCTGTCTGCCCTTTCTGCTTCTTTATGGTCACTTCCCAGAGGCAGAAAAACTGGCCTGTCAGTCCACACGGGAGCAGCTTCCCTTGTCTCAGCTCCCTTAGACCACAGGCTTGCTCTTGAGGAGCAGCTTGCTGCGGGGCAGTGGATGAAATGATTCCCTGGCACAGATATGGCCTGTCCAGGTCAGTCCAGCAGACTCTGCTGAAGTCTGTTGACATGAAGCACAGAGAAGAAGTAACGCCTACAAGAAGAAGAATTGAAATCCTGTCAGCAGAATTGAAATCCTGGAATAAGAAAATACTCCCTATGCTGTGTTCAGCAGCTGCAGGAGAGGGGGAAACTCAGCCTCTCTCCAGATTCCTCTTCTGTGGTTGTGGACAGCCTCTGCTTCCACAGGGTCAAAACACAACTTGTCTTTGGGGTGCATTTGCAAGGCACAGACAAAAAGCAGACCTATATTCAAATTAGGGAACTGGTTTCCTTGTTAAGATGGGGGAAATCTGTTGCAAAGGAGCCACACATCTGTTGGTCATATGCTTCCCTTTATAATCAGTTTACCTACAGTCTGGGCAGTGCTGGTATCCTTGATTTATAGCAGAAGCCAGGACATTTTTTCTGCTTTCAAAGGTTTCCTGAAATTGCTTTGCAACTTCTGCAGAGCTTCAGAGTGTGGAAAAGTTACACAGAATTACACAGAGTATTCTGAGTTGGAAAGGATCCACAAGGATCATTGAGTCCAGCTCTTAAGTAAGTGGTCCATATGGGGATTGAACCTGCTTGCAGAGTCCCGAAGTGCATGGCTACCCCTGGTACAACAGCAAGCAGCTACTCAGCCTTCTGGGACTGTCATGGGCTTCATGAGCTGACAGCAGAGCAGTTTCTGAGAGCACTGACACAGAGCTGACAGTGTTATCTGTGCTTCACAGCGAACAGAGGCAGATACCACATGAAGTCCAAAGGTGGAGATAGAAGTAGCAGGGGCTTACCTTGGGCAAGGAGTGGCATGCAGATGGCATGATCCAAGCAGAAGATGAAGCAAGTGAGAGACAGGACAGAGTTGTCAGCCCCACTGCTCCCTGGGTATACACCACCCCAACCCTGGGTATATACCCTTGGAGCTCTGCTGCCCAAGGAGGCCTTACAGCCCCCAGGCACATGGAAGGACATTGAGGTGATGTGCAGGGAAGCTCTGATCCTGGCTGCAGGGGGCTGAGGACGCTGATTTGGATGCACCCAGCCACAGGAGAAACAGAGCAATGGGTGTTGCTGCTTGGAGCTGCTGCAGGAGGCATTTTGGAACTCATGTCTGTAGGTGCTTCCCAAGTTGAACAGCCCTTTTTTTTTCTTTTTTCCAAAGCTGGCTTTTTTTAAATGCTCTGGAAACCTAAAGCTTAGGTGGCATATTTGGAGATCTCTGTGGCCCATAGAAGCACTGGATGGCATCAGCCTTAACATTTGGGGCCACTTGAGGGTTCCCACATAGGGGCACTGAGCAGAACACAGTTTTGCTTTTGCTTCCAGTGTTTTGAGGCTCATTTTGAGGTTCAACCAATTATGTCTGGCCATGGTCAGAGGTCCTTGGTCACCTGACATTCACTCAGATATTGCAAGCTCTTGCCTGTCCTATCATGAGAAGCACTGAGCCTACATCAGTAATCAAAAATAATACAAAAACTGGACTTGAGCTTGTGGAAAATGCTGTGTTTTGCCTCACAAGAAAATCTTTTAAGATCTACTGGTACAAAGTGCACAGGAGGTTTAATTTCACATCTGCCCTCTAGCTCCTTAAATGCAAATCTTGTCTCCAGCTGCACACTTTTCTTCCAGTTTTCTTCTGAGCTCCAGGAAATCCTCACTGAAGCTCAAGTGCAGCCTCTAGGTGCCCAGGAGCATATAGCAAGTCAACTAGTTCACAAATAGTTCCATAAAGCAGTGAAATATACCTCTGGATACTAATTTTATGGTAGAACGGGCTTCTTTTGGTGAAGTTAAGCCTGCTTCTAAATCAAATAGAAGGGGGTGCCCCAGGCCAAGGCCATATTCAGTCTGTTAAGCTAATTCAGAGCAGTTTGGGACATACAGAGTCAAGTGATACCAACTTTTTTTTTTCCTCTTACTTTGTGTAATCTCTTTATCTGATTGTTGAGATGGCTCTAGGCTTTGTGTTCCCTGTGGGAACAATGCAGCACAGTATCAAATGGGATTTTCAGGGGATGGCTGTAGGGAGAAAATGTGTCCTTGGACCTATCTGTTTGTCAGGCCAGCTGTACATGGCCCTTGGAGACAGCAAGTAAAAGAGCAGCTTTGAACTTGGAAGGTCTTTATTCACCAAAAGGTCAGTTGCTGTAAGCATGCCAAACCTCTACAAATCAGCAATAATGCCCCTCTGGCTAGTTGTCCTTAATTATTATTCTAAGTGATACGTAACAGAGAAAAACAGACAGCAAAAGTATTTTTGATTTACAGGTCAAGGCTAGCACAGTTGAAAGCCCGCTGCATGAAGAAGGCAGGTGACAGTCCCCTTGCCTTGCCCTGATGCTAAAATCCCCCAGAGAAGGGCAAGCGGGGAAGGAGTTGCCCTGATGGCTGTCCCAGGGCCACTCTGTTCATCCCTGAGTGGGTCTTTACTGCTGTCCTGGGCTCCCTGCAGCATTGTGCTTTTTCCATGGAAGGGAAAAACAGCTGGGGCCGCTATCTGGTTTCTGGCAATTACTTTTTGGAATGACAGCATTTGGAAACTGATGTTTAAATGTTTCAGTTCCTTGCAGGAGGTGCCCTCAGAAGAAATCTTGTTTGCCTGGTTCACATGACTTCTGAAGAGACAGGGAAAAGGAAAATAGGACTGGTCTGCATTTTTTTGTAAAATTCTTTGTAAATGGTATAATAATTGGTAAAAAAAAACAAATGCAGATGTTCCACAAGGACCAGAAGAACCATTTCTTTTCAATCCAGAAAAAAGTTTTAGTTAAAACTGAGTAGATCATACCTATGTATGTATTTTCTTGATGGGAAATAAGGAGTAAACTGTGAAGCGTCAACTTACTGGGCCTGAGAGATGCTTTGACTCCCTTGTGAGGATCAACACCTGTAGATCAGTCTATATCTGATTAAAGAGAGGAGAGAAATATTGGTTCTTACAGTAAGAAATAACTAGTTTTCCATGTTTATTTTAGAACAGAAATCAAATTTTTAGGATATCATATACCTATTGTCTAATATATATAGTATAATTTATATTTGATTTGGAGTCATGATAAGTGAAATGGTGACATAGTGTTACCATGCTGAAAAATGAAAATGAAATTACATTACAGCCAGAGCATATTATACCCCACATTTATTGCACAGTTGCATACACCATGCACAGCCGCTTAATAAATATGGCAATTAGGTAGGAAAGAGTGATAGTGAGTGACTTTCTGACGCTTGCACCAGCATTGCCCATTGCAGTGGCTGCTGCTTTTGCTGTTTTCCGTTTGACTATTGACAATGGGGCGTACCAGGAGGAACTCTTGGCTGAAGCCAACAGAATATGCAAATGTCTGTTCCAAATAACTCCAGCAGCTTTGTTTATGTCTGTTTAGAGGGACAGCCTAACAGATGTGACAAGCTACTGACTTAAAAGCAGATATGGATAAATTTATTAAGCACTTGCAGTGGCATCAGCAGGGACTCACAGGAGGCTGGATGTGCAGGCAGCCACGGGTAGATCCTGTACTAATGATCTGTTTATCAAAGACCACCACTCCTCTTTCTCTGTCACAACTGTTTAGACTGTAAAGCTTTCACAAGCTTCATGTGTCTGCATCAAACTAGCAAGATTTTGCAGACGTCGCCTCCCTCCCAGAAAACAGTTTCCATGGATTTTCCTGGTGTCTTTTCTCAACTTGCCCTTAAGCAACCATCTCTTTTTCTTACCTTCTTTTTTTACTGCAATTCTGGGCACCCAGCAGCTTTGCAAGCATGGTGCAGGCAGTCAACAAGCAGTGCGCAAGACTGTGGGTCCCTGTGGCACCAGAGCTGCTGGGACTTGGCGAGCATTCCCCTGTGACTGCTGGGGGCTGAGCTGTGACTTTAGGCTACGGTCCCTGGGAGCACTTTCTTTCCACTCTGTTAAGAAAAACCTGTTCACATGTTTAAGAATGAATGGTTTTATGTCCCTTTTATTCCCCTTAATTTTGGTTTTGTGCTTTTCTAAGTACAACCACACTCTTAAGTCTCCAGGGTCAGTCATGGGCTGTGTCAAATCACAGATTTTCTTTTCTGTGATTTTCAACGTAACTAAGTGTGCTCTTTAAAAACCAGACCATCTTGCCATGCTTTCCTTTTCTTTTACAGACACATCCCCCTGCTTTTCTCTCTCTTTTTAAAATTACAATTTCTTTCTCTCTGCCTGTCAAAGTTCCTTTGCACCTCTAGTCCATTTTCCTTGTATTATATAGCCTGCATGGCATGGACACTACTTCTGAAATACTTCTTAAAAATAGCCGGGCTGCACTTGGACACAGAGTTCCTGGGAATAAGTAAGTGCTATTTTTTTATTTGCAACATCCCTCCTTACATAATCCAGTACTGACCACCAGAGACAGCAGTGCCAGACCTGGCTAATTCAGAGGAAACATCACAAACTTCATCTATTTCCTAAGCATTTGCTCTTGTGGGTAGAGACCATTGACAAAAAATACACCGCAAGCTCAAGAGTGTGGTTTGCTGCCTGTGTTATTCTACTAAGCAAGCAAAGGGGGTATTTATAACAGGGACACAGACGACTCTCCCAGAAAACCAGACTACTTCCATGGAGTCTGCCACTGGGAGCAGAAGCCTGCTGCTGCAGTGTCCGAGGTTGGGCAGGAGCAGCCCAAGCCTGAAGCTCCCTGCAGAAACAAGTCACCGCAGGAGCAGCTTGTGAGCAGCGAGCCGTGGTTGCGGCTGTGAGGTACCTGCCCCGGACACCCAGCACACCAGCAGAGCAGAGCAGTGCCAGGACTCTGTGTGAGGGAGTGCACCCTAGAAACAAGGGGTTCAGGGCAGCATCCCACCAGGGCATTTCCCTTCCTTCTCAAGCTCACACCTCGTGCTTATGGTGCCGATGAAATTGCTTTTGGGGAAATTTCTGCTGGGCAAGTGTTTATTGACCTCCCAGTGCAATTTAGTAACTATTGATAAAGGAAAAGCCATTATCAGGAGACCACAGGCTCTCAGAAGAAGCTCCACATCCACATATCAAAGTGACAAAACTTTTTTTTCCCCTTGGCCTACATACATTTACAAAGATTGCTGTTAATAATAACTTGTCTAAAAAAACACAAAAAAGCAGCTGTTCTTTTATGATAACTTAACATTTTAATGATACCCCCCAGCAAAAGCAACCCAACTCAAGCCCTGCAGACAACTGCTCTCCACCAGTATGAAGCCAACAGAAGTAAAAGACAGCTTAATGTCTATGCAGGGAGATAGGAGATTTTTTCTGTCTTGAGATTTATTTTTTTTTAATTCAGTGACTCAGAGTTACAGACTGTTTAATGGAGAACTGGTCATATTTTTAAAACCCGGAGTAGGATTGGGTTCAACTCTGCCGTGTTCAGACCTCTGAGCTACCTGTTCAGTTCTGTTGAATTGATCTGGACAGGCTGGATTGATGGACTTAGACCAGTTGTATGAGGCTCAATAAGGCAAAGTTCTGGATCCTGCAGTTGAGTCATGACAACCCCATGCAGTGCTACAGGCTGGGGAAGAGTCGCTGGAAAATGGCCCAGTGGAAAAGCACTTGGAGGTGCTGGTTGACAGTGACTGTACATGAGCCAGCAGTGTGCCCAGGTGACCAAGGAGACCAGTGACATCCTGGACTGTATCAGGAATAGTGTGGCCAGCAGGAGCAGGGCAGTGTTCCCCTGTATTTGGCACTAGTGAGGCCACACCTTGGCTACTGAGTCCAGTTCTGGGCCCTTCAATTCAGAAAGGACACAGAGGTGCTGGAGCGTGTCCAGAGAAGGGTCTAGACAGTAAGTCATTAGAGAAGCAGCTGAGGCAGCTGGAATTGTTCAGCCTGGAGAAAAGGAGGCTTACAAGGGACTGTATCACCCTCTACAACTACCTGAAAGGAGGAGTTAACAGAGAACAAAGGGCAAGTGTAGACATACCACCACTGATGCTCCTGTAAACTCAGTTCCACTTCATTAATTCTGGTCCACATTTACATCACTATAGCCAGGAAGGTAACAGGTACAAGGCACAGATGTGACAATCCTCCAGAGAAATCAGTGCTGCAGTTCCTTCTGGCTTTTTCTCACAACGAGCCTCCTTCCTAAATTGTACAGCTGAAATTTGCATTTAATGTCTCTGGAGCAGAAATAGTGCACTGGTTCCTGACTTGCAGTGCAGCATTATGTCCTCGGCATAGCCCAGCATATTTGGTGATGGGGTTTTTTTGTGGCAAGATGGGTTAACTTGACATATCATTTGCACGCGCAGTACACAATGTGACACAGTGGAGACATACTATTAACATTTGCCAAACACTACATGTCTATCACAGGCAAGTGATTTGCAGTACCTTAACTCTTACAGATATCGGTGACTGGTTGCTAGCATGTGAGTAAGAGACCTTATTTGATCACATGGGCCAGGCCAAAAAGGCTAAGCCCAGAAGCTGCTGTGCGGTTGCAGATGCTTTCTTAAGGGAAGAGTTAGGGTAACTATCCAGGAAAGCCTTCTTCATGATTAAAAGACCAGGTACTAAAAACATATACCTCTTCTTCCAAGGCTGTTCAAGTTGGTGGGTGATTTTTTTTTGCATCCAGCTCCTTGAGAGATTGTGTTTTGTAAAATCTTGTTTAAAAGAAAACCATTTTAAAATGGCAAAGACTGTCTGGGAGTTTTACCCATTACTGCACCCAAGAAGTCTTGATGTTATGATTTTTAGAAAATACCAGAAATGGAACAGAACACTTGAAATGAACAACATGTAACCCACAATTTTACTGGAAGTCGACTCCAGCTCTTCCTATTATCTTTCACGAGTTGCACCTACTTTAGGGTGCTTGTGTGCTCTGTCAACCAAAACACACGTATTCCAAAATACAAACAGTTATGAAATACCACATGCCCTAACAAATGTCCATCTTCTGCAACTCTCCTGTGAAAAGGAAGTTCTCTTTCTTCTCCAAGAATGCCTGAAAAAGTCCGTGTTGCAGTCTCAGAAGCTGGTGGCGTACTCATTCCTTGTGCTGCCGCTGGTCTCTGTGTAGCCACCAGTGTCTTTCATTACCGTGAAAGCCCTTTCTGCAGCTCGGTGTGGCAAGAGCAGCTTGAAGGCTGCTGCCCTGTACTTCTCTGAAATGAGGTTGTAGAGGACGGGATTGATGGATGCGCTCAGATAAAAAAGCTGCAGAGCAAATATGTTAAAGTACTGGCAGAACAGCATCGTCCTCATGTCTCGGGTGTTTATAAATATGATCCTGCCAATGTGGAAAGGCAACCAGCAAATTACAAAGGCCAGAACCACCACAGCTATAAGACAAAATAACATATGCAGCAGTTAAGGAGTGAGCTCACTTTTCAACCATTCAGTAAGCTAAATTTTACATGGCTTATTTTGCAGGTTCTTCTAACTGACACAAATTATATATAGAAACAATGGCATTAAATTGTTGGAAAATCATGAAAATGGGAATAGCATTAAGTCTGACTGTTAGTCTTTGGATTAAAAGGTAACTGACAAAATCTTAGGCTATTCCGTAAGATGAGTTTGCTGAGCAAAATGAAAACACCCAAGAGTGGAGTAACATCCATATAATAACATCAGGCACAAGAGAGATTCCCCCTGGCCATGTCTGTAATGCCACATATGCCATATGAAAACAAAAGTCAGAATAAGAAGAGGTGCTTTTGTGGAAGCTCCACAGCAACTCCACTCGCTGCAGAGTTGTTGTTTAACATGTCTACATCACCAAAAAAGACCAGGGCTGCACCTCAGCCACCCAAGCTCCCACAGAATTCACACTATTGTGGTGAGAGGGTATCTAACGTACACATTTTACAGTGTAGTTGGGCTATTGATTTTTTTCCACTGAAGCTCCTACATGTATCCCCAGACTGTATTACTGCTGGAGACAGGTATTTTACTAGATGGATCTCTAGTCTGAATCACTTCAGCTATTCTCCAGGTCTTGTGTTGCATTTTAGCACAATGCAAACAAATATAAACACTCTTGAAATGGCACCACAGCAGGAGCAGATGAGGAACAATTAACTAATTGTATTACTAAATTGATATATTTTTAATTATTTTTGTTTATAAAGGCATGTAAGTAAAACAATCATTTATGGAGCATTCTCTGTGTTTCTCAGAGCTTAAAAAAAAGGGCTATAACTAAAGCAAGTCTATATCTGAAATAAACCACACACATAGCGCTGCTGGCTCTTCAAGATAAGGGAGCATTGGTCTGGTTCAGTGGGTTCTGAGCAGATCACAGATATGGGTGTTTCTGTTGGAAAATCTTGTGCCCGCTTCCATGTAAATACCTTCCTCGCTTAAGTCAGTGAAATTCTCGCAGGCTAATTAGTTCCTTGCCTCTGCGATACTCTATTTCCATCCAGCTGATTACTTGACCCTTGATTTACTTACTGATCCTTGATGAAAAGAAGTCTCCTGTGTAGCATATAAAAACTACACTAAAGGTATAAAGAAAAAAAATAACCCGGAGCATTTTGCTTTATGCTGCTTAGTCAACAGTTGGATCTTTTTTTGCCCCTCAGATTGGTCGCTACTTACAAACTTTAAAGCCCCAGAGAAGACTGTGATCTGTAATTTTCCAGAGCCTGCTGCTGCATTAATGTACAACCAAAAAATTAAACTACAAATGGACAGCATCCTACATCTGTAGGAAGTACTTCAGTATTAGGTGATTTGTCGTCAAACAGCTCGTAGCGGTTAAGTTGCTGTTTTTCAGCCTCCTTAGGGAACCAAGTGGATTTACTCCCAGGAGCGCTACAAATGACCGCTAAGGAAATCAGACTTATTTTTCAGGAGCAGAAATTTTCTGTGCAGAGGTGCTGCTGCGCACCAGAAGAGACTACTGACGTTACCATACCTTTTCTGATGGTGCAGACTCCCTCGTACTGGGTTCTGCCTGGTAAAATTCAGCAACAGGGCATTTCTACAGAAGAGCTGCTGGGTGTGCAGTGCTACACGGGGAAGCCTCAGCTGTGAGGGAGTGAAGTCCCCGCCGTGGCAGTTCCCGGGAGCACGGATGGGATGTGCCCCCGTGCTGTTCCCTATCCCGCTCGGAGCTGCAGGTGCTCCGGTCCCGGCTCCAACCCCAGCCCCGGCCGCAGCCCCAGGGGACGGTGTGAGGACTCACCCAAGGTCCTGACGGTCTGGCGGTGCCCCTTCTCCCGCAGGAGCGAGCCGGGGCCCCGCAGGCGGGTGTTGCTCCGCCACAGCTCGCGGGCGATGAGGCCGTAGAGGACGCTGAGGCAGAGCACGGGCAGGACGAAGTAGCAGGTGGTGACCCAGAACATGGTGGCGAGCAGGCCGGACTGCAGCGCCTGCGGCGTGGGCTTGCACTCACGGCCCAGGTCGGTGTGGTTGTGGGGCTGCTCCACGCCCACCAGGAAGAAGAAGGGGCTGGCGGAGAGGAAGGCGAAGGCCCAGAGGGCGCCGATGATGGCCTTCACCCGGCGCTTGGTGACCACCACCTTGGCCTTAAGAGGGAAGCAGATGGCGAGGTAGCGCTCCACGGTGAGGGCAGTGATGTGCAGGATGGTGCAGTAGGTGCAGCCCTCGCTGAGGTAGTGGGAGAAGCGGCACAGCAGCTGCCCGAAGATCCAGGGCCGGGAGCGCCAGAGGCGGTAGAGGTCGAAGGGCAGCCCCAAGAGGATGAGCAGGTCCGAGATGGCCATGCTGCCCAGGTAGAGGTTGGTGGCGGTCTTCGTGTGGCGGCAGCCGCGGACGAGCAGCACCGTGAGGACATTGCCCGCCACGCCGAGCACCAAGAGCGCCAGGCAGACGGCTGTGATGGGAACGAGCACCCACAGGGGCAGCGCCGGGCACAGCCGCTCGTCGCAGGGCGGCCACGACCAGGGCCACGGCTCGCCGTCGCTGCGGTTCCCACCGCCGCCCCGCATCCCGCCGGGACCGCGCCGTGCCCGGGCAGCGCCGCTCCCTCCGCGGCCNGTACTTTTATTGTCCACAGACTCTTAAAGGTACTTTGCTACATGTTTTTTTTTGTTTTCTTTTTTTTCTACCAGACTATACAGATTCGTCTTCATGGAGCCCGACGTTGTACAACCGTAAAGTGATATGTTTGGTAGTGTATCTATAGCGTTTTAAAAACTTTAGAGTTTCTCTTTTTCTTTATTTATTTTTGGAATGTACAGTATATGAGGTAAAATTAAGATTACATTAAAAACTGTCTTCAGTGCAGTAATGTGCACTGAGGCTCAAATGGCAAATACACTATTAAATGACTATCAAAAATAGGAGCTCATTTGAATTTTACTATGAAAAACGTAGGTCACTGCAGGTTACCTGCAGTAACAAATCTTACCATTTTAGACATTCAACCATAAGAAATCTCTGGGCTGTGACACGCAACCTCATTTGCACTGCCAAACATGGCACTTTTAAGAAGGTTCTAGAAAACATCAGTTATCACGGTATCCTGTGGGAAGGTATCAGCCTATACGTACAAACGACAAATTTGAAATAAAATGTAAACATACAGTACATTTTAAAGACAGATCGTTCTTGCCATGTGGGGGCCAGGTTCTTCGCCATTTCTTTTTCTTTTTCCTTTAAGAAACAAAACTCAGCAACATTATTCTACAGCACAGATCGTTGGACGTATAAACAATTACAATACATGCCCGTTCTAAGATAAGAGAAATTCTTCAGAGATCTTCAAAGCACAAGACAGAGGTTCCTTTTTTTATTATTATTAAGACTGACAGAAGTGTTTAATACCATTAAAAATGCTAAACTGAACACAACCAGAAGCTATTAATGATCCACTATCTTGTAACTCAAATAAATTAAAAATAGCTAATTACAAAGTGTATAACAAATAACGTAAGTGTGATGAGACAAGGATTTTTTTTTTTTTTAAAGGTAAGTTTCACTACAAGCTTTGTGTCACTGGCAATCATTGACATCTAGCAAGATGTTCAATGGGATACTTGTTAAAGTTCTGGTCATTCAAGAACTCACAAATGCAAGCTCACAAAACATTGATGAGTTATGCAATTGCAAAGTGCTCTAATGCAACATTAACTACATGCAATCAACAATTTGGTACAGTATCCAAAGAGACATTACATTAAACATTAGGATCTCAAGAAAAAAAGCAGCTTTAAGTTTTCTGGTGCAAATTACTACACTTCGTCTTCTGATTTGGTGCCCCAAAGAAAGAAAGAAAGAAAGAGAAAGAAAGAAAGAAAAAGGAACTAAAGAAAGAAAGAAAACAAAAAAAGGCAGTGCTTGTTTCTGGTGGATATGGCAAATGAATGCTGGGGAAACAGCAAAAATTCAATAATGAGTTTTATCTCAAAAATCTATTAACTAGCCAAAATCAGAGGGCACAGACATCAGTATAAACTGCATCCAATCAAAGGTCAGCTTCAGAAATGTGTTTTGCAATTTAAATAATAAGTCTAAGAAGTTCTCTCGCACCCTCCCTTCTATATTCATAAGAAGTAAAAGAGGCATTTGTGTAAGTAAACGTCAAATCCTGGGGGTAAGATAAACCACTTGTGCCATCTCCTTGTAGTCTTTCAAAAACATCTACTTGCAGCGAAGAACTCCACATTTATCAGATAAGAAGCTTCCTTCATGCATGCTCTTCCATCCAGTTTATTATTTGCTGCCTGAGAAAAGCCCCTTCTGTTTTTCAGCATAAATCCTGCTTCCCAAATAATTAAGACAAATGAGGAGGTAGAATTACAGCGCTAAATTGCTTTCACAGCATCAGATTAATATTGTATACAGCACAAGTTTGTTAGTGTAAGTTTTAAATGCGATCTACACATTCTTCCCTGTTACGACAGCAACCCTTAAAAGTGTGGGCCAGGAAGTTACCTTTACACTGGTGTTTATTGGTCAAACCCTTTTCATTAAACACTGTGTGCCTGCCCCATAACGAGTTTGTACTGCAAGAAGGCATATAAAGAAAAGATTATATTTCTGTGGCTTGCATTTTAATAACATGTGTCAGCCTATACCTATGAGTAAGCGTTTTAAAGTGGCTGAAAAGGTTTGCATCAGTCCCAATGCCGGTGCTAAATGCCTGTTTTTGTAAAAGCAAGAGAACAGAATTACTTTTAGATTATGAGAAAGTAAAATGTAATGGGCAGCATTATAAAATAGATCTATTTTCTTCACTTTATGACGAAGTACTGAATGATAACAGCAATCAGAATGGAAAAGATAGCAAAAAGTGCAAGGATGACAGCAGCACACACTTGGTCGCTTTGCGACCATTGTGTCCTTGTGGTTTGCACAGTGTCCTTGTTGGTGCTTGCCGGTGGTTCAGTCCTCTGAGAGATGAACAGCACTGGTGTGCTGTAGGGGCCTATGAGGTCCTGGTGACCCGTGGTCTCTTGGCACTGTCGAATGGCACATGCGCGGAAACGGTATTCACAGTTCAGCTGGAGCCCTGTGTACCGGAAGGACCAGTCTGGACCCTTATAGATCTGGCAATGAAGGGGGTGGAGGGAAAAAAAGATACGTCAAGTAAAAAAGTCCTATATATGTATGTATCTCATTACAGTTTTGTTTATGGTGAAGGTAAGTGTAAAAAGGATGACAACTCACCATTCTTTTCACACTCGTATAAAAAAAAAATGGACAAAAAGCTCAAACACACAATTTAAATGCCAGATAAACTCTCCAGTCCTTTTGGGGAAACACAAGAACTACAGTTTCTTTTATGGAATGATGAGTACATGCCAATAAACTCTGTGTTGTAATTATGATAGTGTGTATTTAAAATATTATAATTTATCCCAATAAACACCGTATCAGGGAAACTGCAAGGAGTCTTCTCTGTGATTCTTAATTTCATCATATTCCCAAAACATATGACTTATGAGGGTGTTCTCAATTGGCTTGTTAACATGAGTTCACAACCCTTCAGCACAGAGTGCCTAATTCAGAGAAATCTAAATGCTGATTTCTCAAATTAAATAAATTTGCAGCTACATAAAGATCCTGTGAAAGCCAACAAAACCTCATGTGAGTGCAATTATAGGCACATCAGTAGGTACTGAGCTATTAGGTGAGTAGCAGAGTACAAGTTGATCTCTGTCTTTAAAACCCTTCACCCTACCGCCTCCCAATACCTGGATTTGCTTTACTGAACTGGTAGCAGGATACAGAAAGAGCACATCATGCAGCCCCTTTCCTTACAGTTACCATACTATTAGACAGTATTTCACAAATGCAAACTACTGACTGTTCAATGAAAGAAGGAGGAGATGCCTTCTGATTCTGCTGTTTGTGGTTACTCGTGGACTTAGAAAGTCCTCTGACAGCCAGGCAGCAGGGCTTTACTGGAATCTACAACCTAGAGACTTTTCTTTCTGAGGCAGGTCAGGTCATTGGAAGTGCAGCTTCCTCAAAATTCTGCTAATTTGGATCATGTGTTTGGTAGTGAGTAAACAGGCCACTGACACACATCCTACTCCAGCCACTGGTTTGTCAGTTGGCCAGTATTACTGTCCTCAGCTGCTTGTCCTACCCAGTGCCTTGCCAGAAGTTGCCTTCCTCTCAAATGTGTTTGCTGGAGTATTTATATGGTTCCTTCCTGAAGTCTTTAAGAGCTTAGACTCATGTATAGAGCTCAAACAGCAGATTACTAACTTATTTTGTCTGTAGCATGGAGGGAGCAATGACATAAACAAACTGGATGATAGAAGAGGAGAGTGAAGTTTTGGCAAGGAAATGATAGGAAACAGCTCAACTCCTTGACCTTTGCAGTTACAGCATGCCTTGCTGCTGAAATGGTGCTATGATAAAACCTAATCACTGAATTATATTAAAAAACTTTCCTACTACTGAAAGTCTACATTGCCTAAATAGGGGGGCTTTCCCCTTATGCAGTTCTCTGCAAAGAAGTATGACTTGAACAAAATCAAAGCTTTTATAATATTGTTCACTGCCTTCAAATAGCTCTTAGTGAAAAGAGGACTCTTCGCTCCTTTTCTCCTCAGTCTCAATTACGTACCATTGGGTGGAAGGTTTCTTTTTGTCAAGGGTTCCCATTAATGGATGACTCCTTCACCACTTGAGATGTCAAATTGTATTTAGTAAACATTGGTGTGACCCAGAGAAACTGCAACTTACTGCAGAATTTATACCACTTAAACTTCTTTTCTATGTGACGATAGGTTTAGGAGATACTACCTTATTTAGTAACAGAAAGTTAGCCTGATGACTAAAAATGTACTGGAACACAATCTTGACTAAACTAATTTTACTGAACTACTTATCACAAATAGTAATTGAAGAAAAATACAATAACTTAAACACATCATACCTGTTTGAATTCTGAGTCTTTTCCCACCATGACCTGAAGACAGTAGATAACTGGATCACCCTTCATGGGCTGCAGAACCTCCCACGTGATTTCACAAGTGTGATCGTTTATTCTCTCTATCCGTGGTGCTGAAGGAAGCAAGCACAAAGGTGACACTTAGCTCAGCTTTCCCCCTCACATAATGTTGTACTGTAGTGACCTGTAAAATTCTATATTCTACCTGCTGTTCTGTCTCAGAGAAACCAAAGATTCAGATTCAAATCTGTTCTTCCTCCAGTGTTTTCTGGAACAACAACTAACAATTGACACAGGTCTCTATAGCTAGTTTAGTTACCATCCAAGAGAAAGCAAGGAAAATGTGGTGACTAAGTGTGCATCATATTAAAAAAAAAAAAAAGCTGCAATACTTAAAATTGATCTAAACATGCTAGGAAGCATTTTCACCTCAGCTTACTGTAACTTCCTGGTCACTTTCTCCTGGTAAGCAGGGATTTTAAGTACAAACCTTCTCATGTCAAAGAATGCATAAATCCTGAGTCTTTCATTTTTGGAGTGAATATTTTAGGCAATTAAATAAAAGGAGTATTCACCCACTATCTCTACCTCCACTTGGAAAAGGGCTTAGCATTCTCCATATCCCAAATACAACATAATACCAAAACGAACTTCCTATCCTCCCAACCCCCAAATGAAAAAAAGAAGTACCTTTACCTTTCAAGGCAGCTGGAACAGATTTGGGAGTAGTGAAAACGTATTCTTGAGAAAGGGGGCCTTCACCAGCTTCATTACATGCCTGAATACAAAATTTGTATGATGTTGACTCACTGAGCCTTTGAACTTTGTATGTATGACATGGTCCTCTGTACAAGGACACAAACCTGAAAACAGAACGAGTAGCTTATTTTGAACAGAGAAAAGGACTTCCGAAGTAGCTACAGTATTGTCTTGAAATATGTTCCCATAATTTCTCAGAATACAATGAAAAGCCCAGAAATGGTTTTTTTCAGAGTTAAACAGGGTTCTGGCTACTATAAAACAGTAAGATTATTTTCCAGGGCCAAGTTTTTATTTCTCATGTCTTTGAAATGAAAACCCCTTGCACAAAGAATACTACAGATCGTCTCTCACTAAATATGGTCCTAAGCACTTTAAGAAACACTTCTGCACTTGAAACAATGGCAAAGGACAGCAGTTGTGTCTCAGTGAGCTGCGTACACTGCCTTTTTTTCTTGGCCATCTACTCCTACAACATCTTTAGCTTTTCAAAATTAGGTAACAGATTTTAGCTCTTTGCTTCTTTGCAACTCTTCCTTCTACACCTAAGAAAAGTGCCATGGATCCAACTGCTCTTGTACAGCATTGCTGGAGGTGGGATCACTCAGACCTGCACAGGAAGCCACAGTCACACTTGCAGTGCACACCAAGTACCTTTCTGAGTGTTTTGTACACTGGCCACTCTCCTTCATGTTGTAACTCTTGCACAAACTGATCTTGGCAGCTCTTGTATGATTTTCAATTTTGGTATCCCCAGGATACAGCATAGATTCATCTCTTCAACTTTTGCTTTTCAATTTAAAACAGATGGTACCTGCACATGACCTAGTATTTGGTAATGGCAGTGCATTTTTCTTTTTCTTCTCACAGCACAGCTATTCCACCTAGTAGATCTATTTTGTCTCACTGCCATGCTAAAGCTACTCAGAGAATCAGATACAGTACGTAGTGTAGCAGTACTGTTCATTTTACCATTTAGGCAAGGGCACTTGCTGTACCATCTCAGTTTACATTCTGATTTAACATGAGACAAGGAATCCCTTAAAATAATAATTTGTACTATTTTCCACTGCGTATAAGTGGAAATGCATAATTGCCTATAAGGCAAGAGAGAGTAAAGAACTTCCCCCTTCCAATAATAAGTATACAAAATCCACAACACTGCTTAGACTTGCTCCTTTGACACAACAGTTAACCAAAAGTGAGAGGGAAAAGTGTGCCGGTATGAAACATTGCATTAAAATCTTCATGTTGAACTGTAAATAAAAACAATGAAGTTTTTAATCTTGTACTTCCCAGTACAGAACACTAGAGCCCTTCTTGCCTTGCCAGATGAGACGGCCTTCTATGTCTGTTGTAAATTCAGCAAAGCATACGGAATTTTGCCCTTTGCTGTCATCTCCCAAGCATCAGACCACAGCGACACAGGGCAGATTAAAGTGATGCCAAAACCAACCTTCCGTTCTTATCCTCCATTTGAAGGTGGTACTGAATGGAGTCAGCTAATGCTTTTGCAGTTCCCTCTCCCCACTTCAGCTTGAGAGTCTGAGAACTGTATGCAGCACATTCCAGGCGAGGGGGATCCGGGGGGAGAGGCTTTGTTTTCAGTTTTATGGTGTGGCTGAAAGGACCCGCTCCGAGACTGTTAAGGGCTTGAATTCGTACTCTAATATTTGGAAAAAGAGAGTAAATTAATTAAAATTAGAGTCTAAAAAAAATAACTGGTAATTTCCACCATTCACATTAAAGAGAGAATAATGGTACTTTCTACAATGAAATCTTTTATCAATGTTATGCTTTGATAGACTGTCATGAATATGCAGAAGCATCACTTTCCTTATCACACTTTAAGGAGCTGGAATGATTAAAAATATTCAAAATAAATTCATATTAGTGAAAATATGCAAAAGTTCTATCAGCTAACTTCAAGAGTGGTCAATCTTCCTGACTCTGCAGGCTTTGTACCAAATTTTATGACAGCCACATTGGAGAGATGAGGGAAGGTAAAAAACCCCATCCCCAATGCGGGGAGATCATATCTTTGAGTGTTACATCAGGTGAGTTCAAGGATGACTAATGGAAATTTTTATGGACTTTTAGGAACAGATCCTATTCATGTGAAAATGAAGTGATGATGCCCAGCCACCACTCTTGCTGTTTCCATCAGAAACACATTCCTGGGCACCTACAAACACAAGCCATCTTGGGTCTGCCTGGAAAGTGAGAGGGGGAAACCAGAAGAAGTCAAAGAACACATAGCTGAGGGGTTTGTAAAACTTGATACTCAGGAATAAGTTTGTTTCTTTTGGTGTTTTTTGGAGTTTTCTTGATACTCCATAGAAGTCAATGCTGACATTAGGTTTACAGGTAAAAATTAAAAAACTTACACAAGACATTTATTTCTGAAAAAAAAAAGCAGAAAACAGAGTCTCTACATATCTCATAGGTACCCAGAGAGAACAAAGCGTGTCTAATTTCCTTTTGCAGACTAATATTTGCTTGTCCAAAATAGTATCTAGGTAACTGGAAAAAAAGTAATCACAATAATTAAATTCTGAAACAATCAACCATGAACTGCAAAATGTGGAAACACAAATGTGTGTGCAGGCTCAAGAATAAGTATTTCTCCTTCCTACAGTAATACTATGATAATTTATTACAGTCCGGAACTAAGGTTAATCTATGTAATTTTTTATTTGCAGAGTTCACATTCCATCAAAAAACTTCGGTGTGTAAAAGTACAGAATTATTAGAACAGAAGCTTCTCTTTTTTCAGTCTGACACAGAGAGCAACAGTGTCAGCATAACTGTTAAATAATTGTAAGACACACAGAAACATTGTGGTTTAATAAATAAAGCATTAAAAAAGTAATTAAGGATTCAGAAAACTGCAGCCACATGATATCCTAACTGTACTGAAATCAGAGTGGGCTTAAGCTCTGACTTCAGTGGGACTGATCAGACTGGACATGGTCCTTCCTTGGATGGATTTTACCTTGTCAGGTAGATTAGAAGCCATCTATGAAGCAACCAGTCCAAAAAACAGTTATCAATCTGAGTATGTAATGTGAATTCAGTTAACCTCACACATTAACCAGACAGATACAACAATATTACAATAAACAAACTAAAATAAATTGTTCTTGAAAGCAAAATAGCACAGCTCATCTATTTATGATGATCATCATTACAAAGCTTCATTTTGCTCCATGACTATGCACTACTAATGCTTCTCTCAGAGTAATAATGCAAACAATAAAAAACTACTCAGAAACAAACAAATAATGCATCTGCTCTTGTGAAAGAAACAGTAGGCTGTCAAAATAGCTGTGCATGGCATACCTGTAGGTAGTATCTGGCTGTAAACCCTCTATAAAATAGGTCAGATCCTTCCCAACAGTTATTGGCTGCTTATCTCCAAAGTCTATGCTGTAGCCAAGAATTTCAGATCCATGATCACAAGGTTCTTCCCAGCTTATAGCAAGGCATGTGGAAGGAGAATAGTGTGGACTTTCAACTTCATCTTCATTTAGTCCACGAAGACAGGTCACAATGGCAGGTACAGAGGCTGGAGTCATACATGCCACTACTTCACTAAAAGGGCCTGCACCTGCAACATTCACTGCCTGCAAATTCAAAGCAGACCATGTTTTTATGGCAGGGTCAATTCCTGTTTACAGATTTCACTAACAATAGTTTTACATCTTTACCTGAACCCTGCAATAGTATATAGTAGCAGGCAAAAGCCCTTTCACTTCACAGTTGAGCCCTGGCCCACAATAGGAGATCTGCATGCATCCTTCCACACCGCCCCACTCCAGTCGATACTCTGTGACATCAGCTCCATTACTTACTGGAACCTTTAAAATGAATACAGATAGTTAGAAATTTAATTTCAATTACTTAAAAAAATTAAAATCAACCAAACGCACCACATCTTTTTTTCCCCAGAGGAATGTTACACTCCCCATTTTTTGCTGATTTTTAAATTAGTACAATATAAATAAATCAGAATACATTACTGGCCTTGGATCACCTATACTTCAAAAACACTAATTACTGTTGCAGAGACTACTCTTTACAAAGTAATCGTGATTTCAGGTGCTGAACTACAACGATAATTCAGCAAACAAACTTGGCTTAGGAGCCTCAAGAGTCAATGGCAAGAGATGGTCTTCTTGAGAGGGTACGAGAGTTTGCCCTGGCTGGGTGTATAGTGCAGGGACCACAATATGCAAAAGCACACTGGTGACAGCGTCTTCATCTTACAGATCACAGGACCCCTCCTCTGGAGCACATCATGGCTCTTGTGCACAGAAACTAGGTTGTGAGCACAGTGGGAAGCAGAAAACTGCACTCCGTCTTTTCCTAAGATAGAGTTGTGAAACAAATGGGAGAGACATGTAAGTAATAACACAGAGCTGGACTGAAATGCCTGCTCAAGTAGCCTGTTTGCCCTCACCACCTGCCCTAGGAATCCAAATTTAGCCTCCCAATTTTGGGAGTTGTACGGTTTTAATACCCCTTAGAAATACCAATTTGAAGTACAGCTAAAATCACATGTACGAGTGCCAGACTAAGATATAAAACTATAGAATAGTTATCAGCAGTCAATAAAGTAATAAAGAAAAAACAGTCAACCAAAAAGCCAACAAATTTCTTAGATTGTGAAGAAAACAGAAGAAAAATGCTGATGCTCTTTTGTAGTAAATATTCCAAGACAGCATTCACACTGAGGTGCAGATATTTGCTCCAAAGCATGTTTTTATCTTTACCCTTCTTTTGAAAGAGAAGTATTGTCTACTTTCAGCATTAGGCTATGTGAAGGTAAGTGACCGAAAACAAACAGCATTTCAAAGGATAACATTTGATGCTCTTGATTTGTGACTGAGAAAGACCCCCCTTCCCTTCTCTCCTTTACAATGAGATGTGTTTGGTGAGAGGACTAATGTGGCTGCGGATGGCTCTGCCACTGTTAGGGAAGATGGAGTAATTTCTCAATGTTACTGCTGATGTAATGGAGTTCACCTTAACAGAAGTAGGGGAATCCAAGCCAACAAGTGCAGGGATGACAAAAAATTGGGGGAGGCATTTGATAGGGTGAGGGGTATGGCTACCAGAGGAATTTCCACAAGCAGAATCTGGTACAAACTTCAGGAAGTTCAAATACAATGGCAAGCACAAAGTCCTGTACTTGGAATAAAAGGGTACAGACTGAGGAGCAACCTTACCAAAAAAGGAGGTGTGTGTCTGATGAAGGCAAACTACATACTGGCTGTACTAGCAAACCAGCAGCAAGAAGGCTAAAAGGAGTAATGATCCTCCCTCTACTCAGCACTTGTGAGGCTGCATCTCCAGTACTGTGTCCCATCTTAAGATCCTCAAAAGGAGATGGACATTGACGTAAGGGAGTAAGTCCAGTGAAGGGTCACGAAAGGGGTGTGCAACATGTAACAAAAAGGTAAGGCTTATTTGATAGCAAGACAATAAGGTTAAGGGGAGATCTTACTGTTGCCTTAAATTACTTACTGGGAGGGTACAGAGATGATGAGAAATTTTTCTTGCAGGTGGCACAGTGACAAGAGTCGTGACTTGCATTAAAAGATATTTTGACTAAACAAAAAAATTTCCTACAGCATGAGAGTTTACCCAGACAGCTCTACCAGGCTGCAACACCTTAATCCTTGGAGATAAATAAAACTTCACTGGGCAAGGCCCTGACAAACCTGACCTAAACATGAAGCTACCTCCAATTTGAACAGAAGGTTGAACTAAATGACATCTGGAGGTCTACTTGTACTTTAATTACCATGTGAGTCTATAAAGCAGACATTTAACATCACTCCAGTTAATCCTACCTGAATGTTGTAAGAGGTCTTTTACAGAAGGCTTTGCCTTGTAGATATTTAAGGAGTGCTCCTCTGACATACCCAGTAGGAAGCATAAACACTGCCTCTCAGGTAAAATAGTTTAATCTTTCTTTTCTATACCATTCAGTAACTCTGATACCTCACTCCATCTCAAGCCTCTGAAAAGCTGTGTTTAAACAGTATTCCCAGATAGAATCTTTCTTTTTACAAGCTTAATTTTTATCTATTGTATTTCTTTAATCAGATATCTAAATACTGTGGGTTTATAGGAAGTCTGTGAGGCTTTTGCTACATTATTACTAATGTAATTATATAAAATTAAATCAGGTTATAAACCCAACAAATGCACAACAATTTATCGTATTATGTGGATACAGTCTCTCTGAGGAAATATAACTACATCAAAGAAAAATGTTAAGAAGAGACTGCATCACTCAGAAATGCAGAGCAGCAGTTGTAGCAAAACTCTTAAACAAAAGAACAGAGTAAGATCTCAAGTACCTGCATGCCACCGACTAACAGCTGCCATGTAACGGTATGATGAATGACTAAGGTTTTACCTACCAAATACTGGATGATCAGGTAACCCCATGCTTACAAATGGGATTAAAATACAGTATTAAGCTTTTAAAAGTTGAGCTCAAAAATGTAAAAGACAATCATGTTAGGATAGGTGCAACATGGCATTCTTACCTCCCATGACACCTGAGCACATGCAGCAGACCTGCATGCCACTTGAGGGGGTTTGCACTGATCTGGCGGTCCAGGTGCTGTAGTTATTTCACATTTTTCTGAGTAAGGTCCAAACTATTAAAAAGGAAGTTGATACAACTAAATTGTAAAAACAAAATTACTACTTTTTCAATAACAGTTTACCATAGTAGGTACACATAACAACAACCTGAAACTTCCTATTACTAGTTTATAAAATACATTTCTGTGAATTGTGGATTCAAGACTTATTTCAGTATGTGACTGTTCTCTAGAATAGCTGCAAGATTCTTCTTCATTAGAGCAATGGGCAAAACACGGAAGTGCTATCCAAAGCCTTACTTTGAAGCTATAAACCATTCTTTGTGGGGGGAAGGATAAAAGTTAGGACAATACTTTAAAGCCTTCTGCTGCAGACCTCTCCAGAAACAGTGTCAACTTGTCCTGATAGTTTTTTATGAAAGGAACATTATTGATCATTAAATGTAAGCAGCCCTGCCTCTCTGTCTTTAAATTAGAACTTCGGGTACATCGTTAAATAAAGCTTGTTCTATAGCAACAATTGATTTAAACACATTTAATACTTCATGGAGGGAGAATAATCTTGTGTCTGATAGAACATGTACTCAGAAGCTAAACTAAATATAAAAATTGAGAGAGTCAGGAAACACTAATTATGGTGTTCTAGAACACCAGCAGCTGTAAAAATAAAGGTCAATCAATTTACAAAGCTGTATACAGAAAATAATTTGTTACCTGACTTCACATGAGAATACTATAAAGTTATAACAGTGCTTTACTAAAGTGCTTAGTATTTCCTAATGATTTCCCAGTACTATTATTAAGGTAAGCGACTTAATTAGCTATTTTCTCTTCTCTTCACCCAAAAATCCCCTTAATTATGAACTGATGTGTAACTGTCTGTTCCCACAGAACAATAAGCTACATGACTCAATTAACTCTACATTAGGAAATCCTCATTTTGAAATTACTGTTAAATGCTTCTTTTGAAAGAAAAGATCCTTAATAGTGATTGCAGTCCCTGGAACCAATTTCATTTCAGACTGCCTCCTTACCCCGGCCTTGTTAGCTGCTCGCAGTCTGAAGTTGTATATCCTCCCTGGCAGAAGGCTGCCGACTGTGCATTCAACATCAGAGCCTTGGTAAACCTCTCTGTGTTCATCGGTTTCTGTCTGAAACATTTCCAGACCGTAACAGGTAATAGGTGAACCACCATCTGCCTGAGGTGGTCCTAAAAATAAGAAAGGAAAAAAAGCTTATTTAATTTTAACATGTAACATATTTGGATTCCTTACAATCACTAACAGAAATCATTCAGCAAACGGCATATGGCTTTGAAGCCTCAACAGTCAGTGGCAAGAGATGGTCTTCCTGAGCGGGTACGAGAGTTTGCCCTTTGGGTGCATAGTGCAGGTATCACAAGATGCAAAAGCACACTGGTGACAGTGTCTTCATCTTACAGATCAAAGGACCTCTCCTTTGGAGCACAACAATAAGCTGTTGTAATAGAATTACCCCAGCGCAGCTGAATTTCTCTTGCTCTTGGTCTACCCTGTAGTCTTGGAGGCTGGCATGGACCAGGAACCACTGCTGGTGTTTGCACGAGTAAAGAATCAGATGCCTACAAAGGAAAGACAGATTAAGTCATACAGGCAAAAACAAGTGCCATCAATTATACGACAAATAAAGGCAAATACTCAAGACAGAAACAGGATCTTCCCCTTTTCAAACTACATCTTTAAATATATGAAGATGCTTAAGCGATCTGGTATGTATTTCTCATAATAGCTATATAAGACATGCTACAATAATCACACAATATGCAAAATTAGCTTTTGCTTTTGTGTTTTGGCACACATGCATGGGGTGAATTGAAAACAGGGGTCAATTATCAGTACAAACCTAGAATAGATGCTTGACTTGTTCAATGTAAACTCATTCTCTCTTCCATAAACTGCAGCTTAATGAGTTCTAAACCCTTACTCTAAGGGCTGCATACTTTCTGTGCAAAAACCTCTCAGAAAGCAGAAGTGGGCAGAAATGTCAATCAAAAGAGATTTAAAAAAATTGAGATTTCATTTTTTCATTTCTTAGTAATACTTAATGTGCAACAAACTTCCCCCTCTGATTTGAAGTTTGGGCAAAAATGCATAGCATAATGACATGCAGCAGATGGCACTGGCTACTCTGAATGCAGACAGAGATGAGCAGAGACAATGAGGGGTTGCTAGTTTCAGTGTGATACAGAACACAGACGAAATTGGTAAGGCTTTAAGTTTACAAAAGGAATGCATCTCAGAGTCCCTTTTCACAATTGCTTTCTACATGTGTTCAAGAAGGAGTGGATTGGAGGCTCTGCTGGTTTTCAGTTCCTTTGAAATGTACTGTTGCATGGAACAACTGATGCTATGTAAAAAGCAGAATGTTTCTCAGGAGGTATAGGTCCATGACAAGCAAGAGAGGAGTTAGTTACGTTTTTCTTTACTGTTCTTCCTTTGATTTCTGACACCTTCAGAAAATATCGGGGACTTTCTGAAAGTTATTTTTCCCTCTGGTACTCAATGTTTATTCAAGTAAGGAGGCTGAGCTGTGAGGAAGTAGGCTGGCAGAGTAAAAGACTCCAAAGACATGTGCTTGTGGTTTGGTGACTGGGAAGCCTGCTGCCTGTACAACAGCAAGCTAAGCTATGGTGAGAGGGAAAGCACTGCAGCTGAGCCAACACTGAAAGACTGCAGATTTATTCTTAAGACAAGGGGGCTGTGGCCAAGGTTATCTTTGCAGGAGACTTCCATGTGGAGGAAGAACACATACATTTCATATAGTAAGGGGGGAGGGCTGGGTAGAAATGACCAACACTAAGAATGCAAGGCTTTAAGATTTTCAGGAGATCAGCTTGACACTGAAGCCCTGCACTGGCAGCTGAACTTCACCACGGAAGTGACAAAGCAAATATGTGTGTATGTAATATGTATGTATGAGGGAGCATAGTATGGCACAGGAAATTGTTTGGGAATTTGAAAACTAGGGCAATGTAAATATTTTAACTGTGCTTGAGATAGCATGGGAAGAGACTACAGGGCACAACCCTGTAAAGCTGAGTGGAGACCCTTCCTCCTCTGCCTGCTGGGTTGACTTGACTACTCAAGACACTGACCACAGGGAAAACAGAATCACAGAATCTCCCAAGTTGGAAGGGATACACAAGCATCATCAAAGGCCAACTCCTGGCTCTCCACAGGACAACCCCAAGAACCACACCATGTGAGAGACCATTGTTCAAATGTGTCCTGAACTCTGTCATGATTGGTGCTGTGACCACTTCCCTGGGCAGCCTGTTTCAGTGACCTGCTTACACTGCTGTTTTCGATTAGGCCTTAATAAATGACATCCTATCAATATATCACAGAGGAAAAGACATAGTATCTGCTTCTGTGAATAAGAAAAATTGTATTCAAATACAGTATCGGAAAAGAATATTCACATTTCTTCAAGAAGTGAACAGAAACTTGAAATACTGTGCATCAATACTAGAACTTCTTTGAGGTTCTAATTATGACTATTTTGTTAGGCACTTCTGCACAATATTTGCTTAAATCTATCTACTTGACCAAATTTTCTTAAAGAGAGAGACAGTTTATTTAATAAAAACATTAGCTCATACTACCGTGCTTTGTCCTCCTTCCCCAACGCAATATACACGTAACCGATAGGAAGAGCCAGGATTTAGCCGGTCACACACATGTTCCCTAGCAGCTCCGCTGTATATTGTGTCCCATTTGTTTCCTGAAAGTTAGAAATAAGTGTGCAATGAACCAAGGTGTAATTTGCCACACTTCAGTACCAGCCACAGCAGGTATCCTAACTTCACTAAATAAGTGTGTACCTGATGTTTATAAGAGAAATTAAGACTTGCTTTGAGTTTTGTGGAAGACCCAATAATTTAATAAAGATAGTTTCCTAGGTAAATCTGCAGAAGTGAAATAGCTTCCTTATTTGGTATTCACCTAACTAGAATTTTTTTTAATGAAGTAGTTATTACTGGGCCAGCAAACACATTCAACATCACAACCAAATAAACAGGCAAGATACAAAAGCAGTATTTTCCATGGAAAAGAAACTTCTGACTACAACATCATTTTGCAGGCTGGAACTACAGTGTAAAACTGATAAAGTTTGTTCCTGTATTTCTGGATGGCCCAGCAGCATCTGAAATACTGATTTAATTTGCCAGTCCTAAATCAGAAACTCTTTAGTATACTCTCTCTAAGAGATTAAGCAGGAAACCTGGGGACTTTTAATTAAGTCTCCAACAACTCAATACATCACAGAATTTAGAGGACTGAGAATGAAAGGTAATATACTAACTTTAGCTCAATAAATCTGCATCAAAGGCTAGGGTTCATCATTCCAAAAGTGACTTAGTGTGGACACGTGATGGAGTAAGGAAAGAGACAAACTAAGTATCAAAAGAACCACAGCTGAGAGCCCTCAGAGGGCTCCCATCATGTCTTGGGACAGTACTCTATCTTAATCTCACACAGCACTGGAGAAGTATAGACTTTCATTCTCAATGCAACTCTGTTCTTGAACTTTGAAAGGTTACTTATGAGGTCCAGATTTTAAAATAGTTTAGAGAGATAGTTTTATACCCAGCTTAGAAATACAGTTAATTTCCATTCTGTATGGAAGGACAGAACAAATAGCAAAAAGAGTTATCCCAGCTGCATCATTGTCTCCTTTAATAGCAACAAATTGAGCACTAGTTTCTCTTTCATCTATACCAACAACAAAGCTACATGTCCCTGTCTTCTTGCCCTAAAATGTCTCAGATTTGTAATTTCATTTCCAAAACAGAATACACCTAATAAGTAAATTAAACAAGAAGCACTTCTTTTGACACAGAATTTTGTGGCACCTCCTTTCTGAGCCAGAGAAAAAGAACTTCTTGTATACCAGCAACAATGTGCCTCTATTTTTTGATGGCAGTCCCTGGCAATAACTTGCCCTGTCATATACACATTTTATTCTTCCCACAGGTGCACACAGACAGGAAAAAACCCCAGAGCTGAATGCCAAGATACGCTTCTAATACTTACCATTTAAGCCTTCGGACATCTCCACAACATAAGTATTTATTGCTGCTCCTCCACTGTCTTTTGGTGGATCTATAAAAACCAGCAATATTCCAACTCAGCAAGGTAAATTAAACAGTTTTGTAGCTTTTGGGAAGGATTTACAAAAGGTGGAATCAACAGCAGACTGAAGATGGATGCCTACTTAGACAGATAGCAACCTAGCTCAGGGCAGTGGCAAATCACTCAGTCTCAGCTAGGCGAAGCTGCCAGCTCACAACCCTACTCTGCAGATGAAGAGTGACAAGTGAATCCCACCTGGGAGATGTCAGAGCAAACATTTCTGTCTCAAGTGCTGTGGAAGGTGGCCTGATTATGGATTCAGGGACTCAGACCCTAATGGTCCTGTAATTTGGACTGCAGATAGGAAAAGATTATCATACCAATTTGGATATAAGAATATTTCAAAATTATTTAAGGACAGAATTTCAAAAACCTAAATATTTTGGGATAGAAATCAGTTCTACACTGAAAACTTCTCAAACTTCAAATACATCACTAGAAATTGAGTGCACTATCTTCCCTGGCACAACATTCATGTACAAGACACAGACATTTCTTTGACATACAATCCCAATATTGTTTCTCAAAAATGACTTAGAGAACAGCAAAATTAAAATAATGTGAGGAAACAACATTTTGAACCAATATAAAGACAGCATGACACTTCTACACAGAAGGGTACTCCTGCCAAAACATCACATTATGTTCATGCTGAATGAAATGATGTTGGCTGTTAGGCAAGGGTTATGTTTCATACCACACATGCTAAATAAAATGAGGCATTATATGGCACATAGCACTTTTTTGGTTGGAAGGTATCAAATTACTTCAAAAGAAAAATAAAATTATCACATTACTTATCACATAAAAAGAATATGACTCTTCAACATAACGACTATTAAAGGTTTTATATACAAATTGCTATTTTAGGGAGCTTTTGATTTACAAATCAAATATTTTTAGTAACTTCATACATTATGTATGTATCATCCATAAAAGATCAAGTATCAGATTGTGATGTAGAAAAGCAATCTGAAAGATGCAAGACTGGATCTCCTGAGTGCTACTAATACTCTACCCAGTAGCTTTCTTATTATAGATGCTAAAGAATAAAACACACTAAATGGAAATACGTAAGAAGTGATAATAAATAAACCTTTTAACTGTTTGATTTTCTGTTAAAGTACTGTTTAACCACCTCCTGTTTTACAGCATAAGGCTAAAAAATCCTGAGGAAAAGTTTCTCAAGATCCTTAGCAAATAAAACCATTTATCTATCAAAACAAAACACTTTGAAAAGATAGACTGAACTTTGATCTTCTCTTTCGACAGAAACCCAGAATGTTACAGCATCTATTTTTTTGTGCCAGAGAAACAGAATTTCTTAGTACGCTGTTAACAACACTGGTTTTTTTAATTGTTGTAGTCCTCTGCAATAACAGTTCCTATTACAATTAGTATACTTTTTTCCTACATAATTACTTACAATGCCAGACTAAGTATTTTGAATCAATTTTTTTTTCATTCCTGAAAAGGATTTTAATGGCTCAGTTAACTGAAGTGTTACTGACGTAAAGCTCAATCTTCTATAGACAAATACATATAGAATAGTTTATATACATATAAAATACAGAAGACATACTGTAAACAGAGCTAGACAACATTCTTACCCCAGATTACTTTAAAACTCTGTGCATGAATTTTTCCTTTCACTGTGGGTTTTGAAGGTACTCCAGGTTTGTCTGGACAAGTAATATATTCCACTGTCTCACTTGGACTGCTTTTCCCTTCTGAGTTATACGCAATGACCTGCAAATATATATAAAATACTATAAATGCACTGGATAGTGGTATGGTATTCACTGTTTATTGTAAGGACAAATTAATATATATGTGTAGTTAGACAGGTAGATAAATAATACATTATCACAAGAACTAAAGCTATTAAATACCTTTGTTTTACAGTTTCAGTAGTCCCACAGTTAGATAATCACTTCACTGGAAACAAAAATGCATGCAAATTACCAGAAAAAAATACTTAAGCAAAGAATCCTGCTCATACTAGTATAACATCTACAGAAATACATTCAGAGGGGAAAAAAAGGGTTTATATGGGTAAGTTGTACTAACAACAGCCAAGGGGATATAAACTCTTCAGTCCCAAGGAAAATTATGGAAAAGATTGTTGTAAAAGTTATTACAGGCATGTGAAGGACAAGAAACTAATTGGATTTATCCAGGGTAAATCACATTTGACCAAGCCTTCCACAATGAAACAATTTGCTCATCAGATGGGGGAGAGTTGTGGACATCATCTACCCTAATTTTAGTTTGACATGGTCTCCTAAAACATCCAGGTAGACAAGCTGGTAAGATATAGACAGAACAGATGGACCATAAGATGGGTATAGAAAACCTGACAGAATGGCTGCTCAAAGGATGTCGTTTAATGGTTCGAAGGCAAATTAGCAGCTGCTCAAGAGGGGATTTCCTCAGCAGCCAATCCAATGTCAGATTCTATTCAATGTCTTTAGAAGTGATCTGGATGACAGGAGTGAATGATGCTCCCAGGTCTGCATATGGCACCAAACTAGGAGAAGACAGAGACGGGAGGGAAGAGCCACCATGCAGACTTTGACAGACTGAACAACTGCATCAACAAGAACTGTATGAGCTTTGGGCAAAGACAGTCTTGCACCTGGGATGGAATAATCTCAGCTCCAGTACAGTCTGAGGTCTAACTAGCTATCCAGATTTTCCTGTGAAAAGCTCTGCTGCGCAGGACCTTGGGACCCTGGTGGGAGCAAGCCATATGAATGAGTAAAGTATTCTGGCAATAGCAAAATCAAGTTGTTTCATGTGTTGCATGAGTAAGAATTTAGCCATAAGAACAAGGGATGAGATTATGCCACTTTACTCAGCACTTTTTAAGCCACGCTTGAAATACTGTGTCTGGTTTTGGTCCTTCCAGTTCAAGAGACACCGGGAAACCGGAGAGAGTTCAGAAGAGAGCCAGCCAGATGATTAGAGGATTGGAGAATCTGATGCATGAAAAAAAGTTTGGTTTTATTCTGCCTAAGGGAAAAGAATTTTCATTGGGAAGGATAATCACAGGCTTCCATTACCTAAAGGACAGTTACAGAAGAGATGAAGATATGGCTTCAAAAGTTCTGTGATGACAGGACAAGAGTTGGTAGACACAAAATGTGTTAGGGAAAATTCTAGCTAGATATGAGAAAAGAAAATAATGGCCATTAGAACAGACTGTCCAGAGAAATGGCTGAATCTCCCTTGGTGGAAATACTGAAATCTCTGGTCGACAGGGCTGCAACAGGGTTGAACTGCTTAACCTAAGGCCCTGCTTTCTACAAAAATTTGACCCAAATGTTTGCCAAAAGTCCTTTCTAACCTAGACTTTTCTGTGATTCTAGGAAACCAAATTCCTGCTATTCTTTACTTTTTAGCTTTAGTTCAGTTTAGCAAAAAGCTAAACAACCTTAAAAAGGTGGTTTTTGCTTTTATACGTGTTTTAAAAATTTGCAGAATCAAAATGAGAGCAGTGATGTTAGTACAGACTGAGAAAAAGAAACGCAAGCTAACATGTCTCTCAGACAGCAAGTCTCCTGATACAGTTTACAAGATTAATAATCATCTGGTTGTCTTTGTGCCCTTACAAATGAAGCTAAACAGGCAGTTAGCATTTACGTATTATAATAAGGTTTCAAATGGTTATAAAGCTTCTTTCAAAAGCTTTAAGGAATACTACTACTAATTAAGTCTTTCCTTGTATAATAAAAATTAAAGACCTGATTAACATAACATTTATTTCTCCTTTATGCCCTGTGAATGAGCGAACAGAGACTTCTGTTTACTGTTTTGCTAATAAAAATAGGGAATAAAAATTGATTTTTTTAAATTTTAATGAGAAACTTGGAACCTTTAAGTAACTATACATTTACTAGTAATGAGTTCGATTAACATGTAGGATTACTTTCAAAGGAAGACGGTGACCAAGTTTTGCAAAAGCTAGTTAAATGGTAATTAGCTATTCATGTGTGGCCAGAAGAGTGCTAGGACATACTGTATATTTTAAATTATTTAAATGTTAAGTTATGTAAAAACCTCAACACTATCATATTCAGAAGGGCAAAATATCACCTGAAAAGGAGTACTTGCATGCTTTAGTGTTAACTCAAAATAAACCAACCCTTTAAACTGTTACCGTTCATATTGCAAAGAGAAACTGTTTTTCAATAGGTCCTAATACTTTCTTAAGAAATAGTATTTTAGGTGTATACATGACAACAGCTATCAACATTTTTCCCTTGTAGGCAGAGATGAGGTTATTCTGACCATGCCTCAAGTTGCATCAGGGTAAGTTTAAACTGAATGTCAGAAAAAATTCCTGCATGGAAAGGGTGGTCAAGCATTGGCACAGCTTGCCCAGGGAAGTGGCTGAGTCACCATCCCTGCAGGTATTTCAAAGATGTGTAGATGTGGTGCTTAGGCACATGGTTTAGTGCTGGGTTAACAGTTGGACTTGATGATCTTTAAGGTCTTTTTCAACCTAAATGATTCTGTGATTCATACTGTGGGACATGTCTTTAGCTTTGTTCTAAAAATCGAGCAACTGTTCAAGAGTGACACAGAACAGCTCAGGCTGGAAGGGAGCTGAAAGACTATCTGGTCCAACCCTTCAGGGAAAAGTGAGCCTAGATGAGATTATCTAGTACCTTGTCCAGTAGTATCATGAAAGCATCCACTGATGAGGACTCCACCACATTCCTGGGGAGGTTGTTCCAGTGATTACTTGATCTCACTGCAAAAAATTTCTTTCTTATACCAAGACGAAACCTCTCCCAGCGGAACTTGCAACTATTATCCCTTGTCCTCTCCAAATGGCTCCTTGTGAAGTGATAACCTTCCCCCTCTTTGTAGCCAGCCTTTAAGTACTGGCAAACTGTGATGAGCCTTTTCTCCAGGGAGAAAACATCTGATTTCTTTAGACTTTAATTACAGGGCAGGTTCTCCAGCTCTTTGATCATTTTTGTGTCCCTTCTTTGGACCATCTCCGGTGTGTCTGTCTTTTGTGAATTGTGGGCATCAGAACCAGGCACAGTTCTCCAGGTGTGATCTGTCAAGTGCTGGATACAGTGCGATGATCTTATCTCTCATCTCTGTTAGTAATGCCCCTGCAGAGTCAACCCAAGGGTCAGTTTTCATGAATGTCTCTTTCAGTAAGGCTGCTCCTAGCCTATGCTGGGCTCAATGCTTATTCCATCCCAAGTGCAGAATTTTGCACTAGTCTGTTAAACCTGTTTTTGCTAGCTCACTCTTCTAGCCTGCCCCTATCTCTCTGTAAGATGGCTTTTCCTTCTGATGTATACATCTGACCACTCAGTTTGGTGTCACCAGCCAACCTGGTGAGGATGCTTTCAATTCTATCATCAAGATCAGTTGTGAAAATGAACAGTGTGGGGCCTCATATCTCCTACTTCAGACAGGCTGCTAGCCTGAGTAAAAACCACTGATCACCACCCTGAGTGTATCCTGTTGGCCAGTTTTCTACTCATCTCACATCCAGCTCATATCTTGCCACTCTGTCCGGGGAGAAGGCTGTGGGAATCTGTTGAATGCTTTGCTGAAGTTCAGGTAAAGAACATCTACTGATAATTTTGGGACAACTGAAAGTGTTGCTTTGATGTAGGACGTGATCAGGCTAGTCAGGCATGATTTATTTTTTGGTGTAGGTTTTTCCCAAGTGCCTGCTTTGTTTGGCTTGTCTGTAGGAGGACGCTTCCATCACTTTTCCAGGGACTGAAGTAAGATTAATGTAGTTTCCTGGGTCCTCTTTTGCACCCTTCTTGTAGATGGAGGGTATGACATTTGTGCTCTTCCAGTCCTCAGGGATATCCCTGATCTCCTTCACTTTTCAAATAGTGGTCTTGCAGCAACGTCAGGGAGTGGACTTCCAAGAAACCAAAGCCCAGGCTTGTCACAGCTACTTTGTCCTGTGATCTGGGGTCCAGTTATGCCAGTAAAGGCAGAGGCAAAGAAGGCATTGAGAACCTCTGCCTTATTTGCATTATTAGTAACTTGCTTCCCAGCCCTGTTTAGCAATGGGCTTCTGTGTGTCTTCCCTGTGCTTCTGCTTACTGCTCATGTATCTGAAGAACCATTTTTTGTTGTTTTTGACATCTTGGGCTAATTTCAGTTCTAGCTGATCCTCAGCCTTCCTGACTGCAACTCTGCATGTCCCAGAAAGGTTCCTGTAGTCTTTGATGGCTATTTGGTCACCTTCCCATGGCCAGTATGTTCCTTTTTAACTTTTAACCACACCCAAGGCCAGACTTCAACCTCAGCTAAAAAGTTCAGCCCTCAAGACTTATTAGAATGGGCTCAGCACCATGGTAGTATCAATGATTTATTAACAAAACTTTTTTTATTGCTTAGACATGTTTAGAACCTGTCAAAGAACCCCATAGCTACAATAAGTAATACTACCCGTGTATATGAAATGCAAAGCCAAATGAAAAACTCCAACTGTTAAGAACATGGACTTATGACCTGGAATTTCAAGATACTTGCAACTGCGTTATGCCTTTGCAGAGGTTCTCATTCCTTCTGCAGAGACAATTAATGAAGCAGGTGTTCACCTGATAGTTTTAAGAGACTGAAATTGTAAGAAAACTGGCATCAAATTAGTTTTTCCTTAAAAAAGGCCCTCTCTAGTTCTGAGTCAATCTCAAGCTACTCTGGTGCAAGAACCTCCACCCAAACATATAGAAAAATCTTACCCTAAATTTATATTTTGTACTGCGCCTCAAATTCTTCACTGTGTAAGTAAGATCGTCACCATCATATTTTGGCTTGAAACCATATCCCTGCAGAATTAAATAGGATTATTGGAAACATCTTTGCAGACCAGAGGATGTACCATACTTCATACAAATAATTACTGTTTCAATCAATTCATTATCCATTTTCCAATCAGAAGAGGAGAAAAGACCAGTAAGAGAAATACATTAATACCATAAATTACACCTAAAACTTTCAAAGGGTAGAACAGTATTAATTTTAAAACAAAGGAACTTAGGCTGAAATGACATCTAGAGGGACTACACTGACTTTAATCCAGCTCTTTTATGGCTTTTTCACACACAAATTCACAAAGCTAGGAGTAATTTAAAAGTCTTATCAGGAAAGTGGCTTAATAACACTAAACACAGGAAAAAGAAGAAAGCTATGCGGTTTGGTCATAACAACAACAAATCATTAGCTTAATTTCAGAAAATGCAGTTCCTTGTAGAATATTCTATCAGAAGTAATCATTGTTACACTTACTACAATAATGTATCGAACACACACATCTTAGTCTCTTTTCTTATTGAGAATAAGTATTCTAAACTTACTGAGTTCTCATCCTCCATCTCTAATATATATGAGATTCCTTCATCTGATGGTGTTCCTGAGGGTTTTGTCCACTGAAGGGATAACCAAGTAACTCCAGCATTAATCAGCAAAGGACCTGCTGGTGTGGTTGGGGCAGTGCCTGAGGTATGATACAGGACTTCTTCACTAAAATCACTGTTTAAAACAGACAGTACGTAAACTAACTAAACACAATAATTAATTTCTAGAAAACAAAATTCTTACTAAACACAGTTTTGACAGTTTCTTGGACATAAGCACAACAGGAAATTGCAAGCTGGTAGGTACATGCAGACGACTTAACTTGCCCATGAGTCTGTCAGTAACAAAACATTTGAACAAGAGAAACATGTTCATAATCAAAATATTCCTTTGTATGATATAATTACAATGTTTTGCTAACCAAAGTGGTTTACTTTTTCATATTAACTCAGTTCTAAAACAGCAGAGCTCTATATGCAGTAATATACTAACACCACAGCGTCCTTCCTATTCAAAATGAAAACATGAAGGCATAAAAGCATATATGGGAAGACCTCAAAACAAATTTTGCTTATGTGTTCCAAGATTACTTTGAAGTACTAGTTTCTCTAGTGATCCAGAAAATAGAGTAATAGTCTCATTCACTGTTAATCTATTTTAAGAGCTGATAATATGAAAATCTTATTGCAGAAAAAATGAATTACAGTGTACACCAGTGAATCTTCTAATACAATTGTTAACCTTATTGGATGACAATCAGATATATGTTGTGGTGAAAATACAAACAAGTTATATAAAAAGACCTATTGTGAAACAGAGGGATGCAAAAGTCAACCTATTGTGAAACAGAGGGATGCAAAAGTCATTAAACAGGCACTACACCTTCACAGACAGTCTAACGTATTCAGTTACAGTAAAAAATACCCACCTGTTCTCAAGCTGGCATTTGCTGCTTCTGCATGAGATCTGAAGAAACATTTACAGGCCTAGAGCTAATCCAGTTTTTTTTAACCATATGAAACTAATGTTACCATTAAATTACAAAGATAAAATTTTAATCTGAAAACTAGGGATTACCTAAGTGAGCATCAGGAGGCACTGAAAACAAAATCCTCTATATGGCTTAAACAGCTGTCCCAGTTAAATATTTCATGTGTTGGAACCTGACTTGCCTGAAACATCTAAATATAAAGATATCTCTTACTCAACCTACATTATAGTAACACATATAATGTAAATTTTGGTCTGCATTAAAATATTTTTGGTGTTTTTAAAAAAATAATCTTACAGACAATACATTTATTAAGCATGTTGAACGGACAGAAAACAGACATACTGTCTGTACGGACAGGACTCTGAAGCAAGAAGTGAAAAAGTGCAAAATGAGAAAACTTTAAACTTGTGGGAAAAGTGATTTTTTTCTTGTAAGAAGCCAGAAGCAAGAAAAGCTCTGAAACAGAGATTATGTGATACCTACAATATATTTACTAAAAAAAGGCCAACATTTAATAAATAGCCTAGAGAAAGCAAGAAGACAGGCTAGATATAAATAGTATGGTTAATTCTATTCACAACAAACTATTGAAGGTGTTACCTTACAAACAGATATAAGGTAAAAGACCCTACATCTTAAAAAGATTTAATCTCTTTACTTAATTGAACCACCCCAAAATATACCAAAATAAACTAACAGAGTTCCAGCAATACCCACACTTGAATGACTATCAAACAATTTCCTTAGAAGTACAATATTATCAATTTTTTAAAATAAAATTTATTTTTCCAGTATCCTTTAGGCATTGTTTCATGGCAGGTTAAAATTAAATTTAAAAATGAGTAGCTCAGAGATAAAATATCTGTTCTTGTTGGTAAAATTATTTAGACAAAATTCTGTCTCCAGATGCCCAATGTTCTCAACATGCTTTATAAGGAACAAACAGACACTCTACATTAATAAATACTATTTCAAGAGACTTCTTAATTAAATAATTCCATGAAGACAATAAAGCACATCTTCACAAGGCTATGAAATATTGATTTAAAAAATCTATTCAGCATGATTAGTTTAAGGAGGGTACTTAAGTGATCAGTGTCTTCAAAGCTTACGCTGGAGGAATCTGTAATTATGTGCAGCTATTCCTAGAGGGTACATATATACTCAGATGCAAAAGGGGAACAGAAAGAGACACTGAGCACTGGATCCTGCCTGACCAACAGCTCCCTCCCTGTCTTTATTTTTAACAGTTCCAACTAAATCTCATCAAGACAATGTCCAAGAGAGACTAAAGAGAATAATTAATTATAGGAACATCATCCAGAAGGCAGTAATGTAATAAAGACTATTAGAGTACACCAAAAGTCATTCTAGTCCACTATAGTACCTTCTGACAGTGGCCCAAAGCAGGTGCTTAAGGACAAACATAGGAACAGGCACTGTATGCAATGCATTCCCTGAGTACTCTCCAAGGCCTCCCAACACATGCCTCCAATCTTCTGAGCCAGCTATATTTTCCCCATATTTAATAGCCTGTAGAAGATTTCTTCTCCCCAGTATGAGTTCCGATACCAGCTCTGGCTCCCTACTCTTTAAGCTGTCCTCCCACACTGTCCAAGCAGGCACTGTTGCTTCAAGCACCTTTTTCTGTCAGCTGAAGGGCAAAAAAACCACACATCCTGTATTTCGCTCTACAAAGACACCACTTCGATGAGCTGCAGCACAGTGTTACTAATATTTCAAAAAGTGAATTAAAAAACCAAATGTGAAACAGCAATTTTAGTCTGATGGCTAGGGAAACCATATTTTTATGCCACACAGGACCTCAAGGTACAAGGCTCCTAGGTAGCACGAACACCAGCAGTCTGCTCTAAAGATGTGTCCTGGCAGCGTGACTGTTAGCCTGGTTAATGCGCCTTGCCTGATGTCCAAGAAGCATTCCCAAGAACTAATGCACCCAGTAGGGCAGGCATAAGTTGAGAAAACGTTGTAGGGTTCCCCTCCACCATGTTCTTACTTATATTCTCTGCTGAAGTCAGATGTCACAGAATCACAGAACGGGTCAGGCTAGAAGGGATCACAGTGGGTCATTTGGTCAACCTCTCTGCTTTAGTAGCATTGTCATCAATTCAGGAATTCAAAACAAAGTCTGGTGCTCTGTATCTTCTGAAAAGTAGTAATTAAAAGCAGGAACCATGTATCCCAAGCACTTATAATAAGCTCTAGAACTTCCAAAAAATTCATTGATACAGTAATGTCATATTCTGTCTATTTCCCAGGGTAAAAGGAGACTAACAGAAACCTTAGATAAAGGGACAATATCCCAGTAAGGGGACATGGCACAGAGCACCACAGACCCACTGACATGGCAGTGGGCATTCTGCCAGACTTACTTCCTGCTCCAGTAGACTTACTGACACCTCTTTATACTGTCATCACCACAACTCTACATTTAAGGAGGGATGATAAGCCCTTGAAAACTGTTATACTGGCTTCAGGAACTAACCTTATGTCTAGCACCACATCAAACCTGCCCAGAAGAAAGTGCAGCACAGAGCATGGTAACAAGGTACCCTCTGGTCAGCACACCAGCAGCACATGTTGCTTCTAAGAGGGGCTGAGATTTGTAGCATTTATATGGTAAGTATGCACACACATAGCAATTGCAGTATGTAATGCCAGGCCTGAACAAAATGCATTATGTTGGGAATCACAGAATAGCTGAGGTTGGAAGGGATCTCTGGAGGTCATCTTGTCTAACCTCCCCTGCTCAAGGAGGGTCAAGTGATTCACAGCATACAGGTAATCTGTAAAATGAATAATCTAATCACATACTCTGAATTAACTAAGCAATTGGACTATATGATCACTTAGGTCCCTTCCAATTGAAATATTCCATATTCCATGTTTCAGTTCATTCTAGTTGGACAAAAGACTATTTTCTTTAAATGCCACCATATGTTTTTCCCAAACAAGCACATGCATGTATATGCATTCTACTTTTATGTACATATTTACCTCATTCCCATGTCATTTTTGGCTGCTAGCCTAAAGGTGTACCCCATTGCTGGTGATAGTTTAGTGATCCTATACTGCTTCTGTTGACCATAATAACACTGGCAAAACTCTCCATTTCCTTTTCCCTAAAAAGGAATAAATGAATCACATTATTCACCCTATTATATATTCATCCATCAATTACAGTAACACACAAAAATGAAGTAAACTAATTTTTTGAAATTAAATATAGTTCAAGAATCTCCCATACAGTGAGGTAGTATTATGTCAAACTTGGCATCTCTATTAAACTACCAGCTTTTTTCCTTCTTTTTCATTTCCCAGCTCCACAGGGCTGAAAGAAAAAAACCTCATGAAACTTCTGCAGCTCTGCCATCTCAGGATAGCTATCCAGATAGGGACTGCAAGATGTTTGCAGGGCCATAGTTAATCCACCCCCTTTGTACAAAAGAAAGACTGTTACAGGAAAATGATCCTTCAGTATCAGCTCTTGAATGCAGTATTGGACAACAAGTGAGAAAGACACAATTAAGAATGGCAGAATCATGCACTTAAGATCCTATTATTTTACATTCCCCAGGAAAAAAACCTGAGCAATAGCTATATTTTGATAATTGCTTCAGGAATTACATATTTGTCACACACCTTCAAAAGAAGTCATAATTTTCAGACAACTTTATGTGTACTGTCACATACAACTACTTAAAAACCCTACAAAATTAAAAATACAATAGAAAAACTTGCTTACTTCATCCCATTCTAAAAGGTAACTGTGGATTTTAGAACCATTATCACAAGATGCCTGCAAGAGGAAAACAAGAAAATTACAACTCTAACTGGAAACAAGACCACTTAAGGAAAAAATGTAAGCATGTGCCAAACCATGACAAGAACAGCAGAAGGCAAATGATGCTCCCCTTATACAGCTGTTTCACTTGTGAAAGTCCTAGTTCAGTATCCATCCAATGAATGCGTGTTTCGCATTTATGGTTTTGTTCTCTAATTTAGATCTTGAAAAAGTATTCAGGTAGCTGAATGTGTAAAATGGTATAGTAGTTTTCTGAGCAGCTGGACTGCAGGTCTGCTCAAACCTCAGTCTTTTCAGAACACTTAATTTGCTTTGTACAAACAAGCCTGTATTGACTGACAGAGAAAGGAATCAGTTCCACAGAACAGTAGAGAACTGGAGATCAGTAACTTTATCTGCAAAGGCTCTTTGCTTTTACGTGAATCCTTCTCTTTTTACTGAAGCCCGCATTTAACCCAATACATCTATTTCCAGTCAGGGACCTGAGACTGAAATTAGTATATTTGACGAAAATTTTCCATTTCAATGAACAGGTATTTTATTGATAAATCCACAACAATTCTGAATAGTTTAAAATATTTATTTTAAAGGCAGGGAAGCAACTGTTACCTTCCATTGAAGAGTAAGAGAATTTTTGGTCCGATTAGTTATCCTGGGCAGATTTGGAGTATCAGGTTCACAACTCATTGTGGTAAAACTCTCTGCTTCCGAAGGGCTCCCCTTTACACAGTTGCATTCTACTTGAACTCTACAGTGGAAAAGAGTCAATAACATTTTGCTTCAAAATTTGTATATATAGTTTCCAAAGAAAACTGAGTATTCAGAATGAAGGTAGTGCCTTGCTGCATCGTTATTAAAATATCACAGTTATAAATAAAGAACTTTGGTCAATAGAAGTAATATGAAGGAAAAGAGTCCTTTACTTTGAATGTACATCAATACCATCAGTCAGCTTTAGTCTCACAATTAGATTTGAAATACGTCTGCTATTAGCTATACTTTGGTTGGGAAGTAACAGTAACATTTTGTAGACTCATTATCTATTGTAGACACATTAACTGGTATTATGAATAATTCTTGTGCCCATGCTTTCATCAGATGAGCACAATGAAGCTGTTGATACATTTTCAGAGTCTCCTCTGCACTCCTTCAAGACCTTGCAGAGTGTGTTCATCCTGTCCTCTCCTTTAGGAAAGCTATGAATTAACTCTCCACCTCTTCATAAGAGTGAATTCTTGCTTCTGTCTCAAAGAGAAATGGTTTGTTTTTCAAACAGCTCATCTCCAAAAGGAAATACGCTATTATCTTCCGGCCTCTCCCTACCCCCAAGCTGTATAGCTACACCTTGTCTCTTCCTTGGATAAACGGCACATTACTTTATTCTGATTCATCTGTTTCTTTGAAAGAAAAAACCAAAACCCCCCAAAAAACCCTTTCCTCTGATCGTGGATATAAGACCTGGGTTGCCAGCTTATGAAGATGCAAAATCATTATCCCTTGCCCTACCACAACAGGTCCTACTAAAAAGGCCATCCTTATCTTTCTTATAAGCCTCTAAATACTGAAAGGCCACAAAACGTCTCTCTGGAGCCTTCACCAGGCCGAACAACCCTAGTTGTGTCACCTTGTCTTCACAGGAGAGGTCCTCCAGCCTTTTGACGCTTTTCATGGCCCTCGTTTGGACCCACTGTAACAGGTCTGCGTTCTTCCTGTGCTGAGGACCCCAGAGCTGGACGCTGTACTCCAGGTGAGGTCTCACCAAAGTGGAAGGGTAGAATCACTGCCCTTGCCTGCTGTCCATGCTGCTTTTGATGCAGCCCAGGATACAGTCAGCCTTCCAGGTTGTGAGCACACACTGCCACTTCATTTCCAGTTTTCCATCCACCAGGACCCCATATCCTTCCTTGCAGGGCTACTCTCAATCCCTTCATCCCCCAGTCTGTATTAACACCCAGAGTTCCCCCAACCCAAGTGCAGCAGCTTGTACTTGGCCTTGTTGAACCTCATGAACCCACGAGCCCACGACTAAAGCTTGTCCAGGTCCCTCTGGATGGCATCCTGTCCCTCAGGCACATCAACTACACCACTCAGCTTGGTGTTACCTGCTGAGAGTGCACTTGGTCCCACTGTCTCTAACATTGATGAAGATATTAGACAGTAGTTGTCCAATACAGGCCCCTGATGGACATCATCTGGACATTCAGCCATTGACCAGTATCCTCTCAATGTGACCATCCAATCAATTCCTCATGCATCATGAGACCATCCATCAAGTCCATAACTCTCCAGTTAAGAGAGAATGATGCTGGGGGGGACTGCCCAAAGGCCTTACAGAAGTCCAGAAAAATGGCATCTGTAGCCCTTCCCTAGTCCACTAAAGTAGTCACTCCATCATAGGCCACTAGGCTGGCTAAGCAGGACTTGCCTTAGGTGAAGCTATGCTGGCTATCTCAAATCACCTCCCTGTCCTCCAGGTGGCTTAGCATAGTTTCTACGAGCATCTGTTCGATGATCTTCCCAGCCACAGAGGTGAGGTTGACACACTGGTAGTTCCCAGAGTCTTCCTTTCTGCCCTTCAAAAAAAAAAGGTTGTGGTGTTTCCCTTTTTTCAGTCATCCAGGACTTCACTTGGCTGTCATGGCTTTTCAAATATTATTACGGAGTACGGTTTTGCCAATTCCCTCAGGACTCTGGGATGTACCTCATCAAGTCTCAAAGACTGATGTTCAGATTCTTCAGCTGGTCTCAAACTTGCTCCTCTCTTACTGTGGGATGAACTTTGCTCCCCCAGTCCCTATCTTGCAGTCCATCCATTTGACAGGAGTGGGACAAGAGGTGGCCACTGAAGACTGAGGCAAAAGAGTTGTTCAATACCTCAGCCTTCTCCTTGTCCATTGCTACCAGTTTGCTAATTGTGTTCATAAGGGGGATACACTTTCTCTAACCTTCCTTTCTGGCTGACATAGCTACAGAAGCCCTTAACAGTCTTTGCATTCCTTGCCAAGCTCAGCTCCAAATGACTCTCCAATATTTAAAAACAAAGAGGGAAGAAGAACATCTAACCACATCTTTCCAATCTTATTTCTTCTGACCTCCTGAAGCAGCAAATTCTGCTAGAAGGGTAGAATTACACTGAGCTGGGGCCATACATTTTAGCACACATGGGGTCAGGTTCACTGATCTACTGGAGCAAAGCAAAAGCAGCATAATGTGACCTTCAGGTGACCACCAGTGAGCATCTTCCTGTGCAAGGTACTTTCCTCTGCTGCCTGTGGAAAATTGAGAGAAAGCAGCATCTGTGCCGGGCTCTGAGGGTAGAAAAAGCTCACCATGTTGTCATGAAGAAAAGAGCATGGAGGTAGGATAGGGATGCACTAATCACCTCTTACGTTTTCCAAAATGGACTGAGTGGCCAACTAAGCAAAAAATGTCGATTTGTGACCCAAACGAGGGTGAGAAATGATAAAAACAGTCACTCAAGACTTACGCAAATGCACAGATACAATGAAACTTATAAAATAATTCCACTCAATTTAATGAAAAGGAGATACTTACTTTGCATGGTAATCAGTAGCTGGCCTGAGATCATGTACAGTAACTTTATTTTCTTCCCCACTGGAAAGAGATACAATTTTGTTAAAGACTATTTCAGAATCCCATACATTTATTAAACAAACATATATCATTTAACCCACTCACAAAGACACCTTCTATGAAATGTATTTACTAACAGTTTAACTCTGTTACTAAATAAAGTAAAATGTAAATGTGTTTATCTTCAAATTTTAGAGGCTTCTTGTATTACTCATTTTCTTTTGCCCTGGTGGTTTTGGGGCACCTCTTTGTTTGGTGTTTTTTTAAAAATAATTTTTATTTTCCTCTACTCAGTAAGACAAGCTGCATGTATATGCATGTATATTATTACATTAAAAAACGCATTAAGGTACTGGGGCCTACAGAAGCTCAGTTCAGCCTTGCAAAAACAGTTATCTAAAACGGTATCTCACTGCATATACCTACTTGTTAGAGCCTAGTAAACAGAAAAAGCTCCTAAGTAACAATGATTAGTTTTCTTCTGCTAACATCAGCTTATGTTAGCAAAGCTCATTTCTTTCCCTCTGGTTTCTAGGATGGGGATATCCAACTCATGATTCCATGAAATCCATAGAGGGTGACTATGACAAACCAGTTAGAGACGAGTTTATAATTATTACAGAGCTCTACACCTTTAAGGCTAAATTTTACTGCCACATTTCTCCAAGTTGCAAAAAACTGACTCAAGACCACTGTGTTAGGAATGAAACAATCAAAGAGTTTTGTTTGCTGTGTTGCTGCTGTAAGTTGTGTTCTGTGTGAATTTACTTTTTTTTGATATCACAAGACAAATACGAAGAGCAATTTTAGGGAAAGGAGGAATAACATTAATGGGAACAGAAGCATGTGCTGACATGAATAATGATAAATATAATTTGTATTTCTCACTACTTGCATATCGGTATTTGAGAACCCACGGTTTCTAGTGCAGCTGGTTGAAATAAGAGTAAACTGGTATTAAAAGATGCCTCCAACATGTAAGAACAAAGTCTTTACATTTCAATTGATGGCAGAGACTTCAGTAATAAAACAGAAAAACTTCTACTGAAAAAAAAAGGAGTTAATTTCTAAACAGCAGTAGCATAAAACTGCTAATTATTTAGTTCTCAGGACAACAAGCATAGTTTAAATGATGTTTTAAGCCACAAAACTCAATGAAGCAGCAAATAAAAACAGCTAACACCTACATGTATACAGTTTTGTACTTTCCATCTTTTCCAGTATTTGAAATCATCACTTCATAAGTATAAATCTCTGGCATGTCATTCTTTTCAGTGTCTTCTCTGGTATCACTAGATGGAGGGGACCACATAAGCAGTGCTGTTCTTGCCTGAATATCTGATACCTGTAGAAACACAGCTTTTGAGATCTCTGCCATTTAAGTGCTATCATATATAAATGCTACTTTGCCACAAAGGATCAAATGAGAGAGAAGAAAATAATATACAATTAGCAAATCAGAGTATTTATACTGATACAATAGCTACTAACTAGTTTTTGCAGACAAAATCAGGCTGGAAATACAAGGAGTGCTACGAGAAAACAGCAATCCTGGGCACGGGGCTGAGGGCAGAGACATCTCCGGGTACCAAACGCCACCCAGTGGGCTGCTGAAACATGGACTGAAGTGTTGGTAAGGCAGAGGAGACAGCAAAGCACAACCTGGGACATTGAACACTTCCTTAAACCATGCTCAGGCAAATATTTCTTTGAAGTCAGGGGAATACAATTTTTTTTTTAATACCTTCTTGCCAACTCAGTTTTCTTATGAAAAAAAAAAAATCTACATATATATATAGATGAAGGCATGCTCACAAGGTCTATGTACATTTACACAAATATATACAGACAACATCCTAAAGAATTCCTGTGGTAGTGCTTGCCTGCACAGCCCACCTTTTGGAGAAAGGCCTGGGTAGCAATAGTTGATGTGACAGAAATACGAGTATAAGCAGTGTGTGTGAATGCAACACCTCCAACTGCTCGACAAGTGTTTGCCCCAGCAGACTAATTATGCTAAAGGCAGTGACCCTCAGGTGGGGTAGACAGAAATGGGGACTCAAAAAGAGACTTCTGAAACACAGAAGTAATCAACTTCATCACAGGAATTTGGAACAAAGGCAAAAGATGCTGGAGTGGAACAGAGCATTGACCAAAACCTGGCCTGACAGCATAAGAAATTGCCCTGCCATCACTGCTGTCTCCATCCAGGCCTGAGAGATGCTGTGAGTAGCTGCACCTCAGCTGATGGGACAGCAGTTTGGGTTGCAGCAGACATAGACCCACAGCTCGAGTATGTGGATGTGACCTGGTAGAGAGATTTCTCAATGGCCTGTGGATTAGCAGATTGTAGGGAACAACACATTCACATGCAAAGCTACTAAAGCACCCATGTCTCCCAATGGAGACAGGTGACTAGGAGCATCCACACTTCCAGAAGAGTGGATGCTGCTTAAAACCCTCATGTGTTGCAAGGGGCTGGGGATGCTCATGTTTCTGTAGGTGAGTGCACAGGTGCATGCAGGTGATTACAAAGTTTTAGGATCTGTTATAGAAGGATGCCTAGAAATTTGTGGATGTTTATAAATATTGCACATCTGCTATTGTGGTTAATACCTTGCACCCACTGACTATTTACGGTAATCTCATAAAAAGAATGAAAAACGCATTTCATCACATGAAATTACTAGTTTTACAATATAACTGTAATATATATATATTTTGGGAATAATTGCTTTTGAAAATCTATCACCTGAGTATCAGAATCAAGAAGCTATACTCACAAGAAGCATTCTCAAATTGCTATAATCTACTGAACTAAAAACCTGAATGGGTCAACTTCAAAAACGGAGTGGAGGACATGACTTACTGATAACAAACAGAAAGGAGATTAAAAAAAATAAACAATGTAAGACTCAATGTCTTGGAAATAATGTCACTAAACCCGTATGCACTAACAGGACTGCATATCATATCCTGAAAGTTAGTAGGACTACAGCTGAAGTTCTTGGGAAATACAATTCAAAGTCCGGTAAGAAAAATTCTAAAATAGGCACTTGCAGCCTGTGTAGGACTCCACACTGGAGCAGGTGGATGCCTGAAGGATGTTGTGACCCCATGGGAAGCCCGCACTGGAGCAGGCTCCTGGGGCAGGCCCTGTGGCCCTGTGAAGGAAGGAGCCCACACTGCAGCAGGTTTGCTGGCAGGACTGTCATGCTGAGTGGGACCCACACTGGAGCAGTCTGTTCCTGGAGGACTGCATTCTGTGGGAGGGACCCACATTGGAGCAGTTAATGAAGAACTGCAGTCTGTGAAAAGGATTCACATTGGAGGTAAGTTCATGGAGGAACTTTCCACTGTCTCCCATGGGAGGGACCCCACACTAGAACAGGGAAAGGGTATGAGGAGTCCTCCCACCAAGGAGGAAAGAATGGCAAAGACAACATGTGACGAACTGACCACAGCTCCCATTCCCCATCCACTGGCGCTCCTGGTGGGGAGAAGGTAGAGAATCTGGGAGTGAAGTTGAGCCAGGGAAAAAAAGGGAGGGGTGGGGAAATGTGTTTTTAAGACTTGGTTTTTGGTCTCATTACCCTACTCTGATTTGATTGGTAATAAATGAAACTAATTTCCATCAAGTCTGTTTTTTCCATGACAGTAATTGGTGAGTGATCTCTCCCCAACCTTACCTTGACCTACAAGCCTTTTGTTATATTTGCTCTCCCCTTCCCAGCTGAGGACGAGAGCAATAGAGCGGCTTTGGTGGACATCTGGTGTTCAGCCAAAGTCAACCCCCCACAGACCTTACTGGAATATTAAAAGATTAGAGATTTCAACTGTTCAGTACAGAGAAAGAATGCAAGGAGAGTGGGAGGGAGATCAAAGAGAACACTACAGACTACAGAGTAACAGACAACTCACAGGACTTTGACCAGCAAAATTAAACTCAGAGTATTAGTGGAAAGCATTATACATCAACAAGCATCAACAAGAACAGGGTGAAATGTTCTTTAAGTGTCTGACTGGATGAAAATTCTTCCAAGTTACTTCCCCAGTGTGGCACAATGTTTGTTGTCAAACTCACGTAAACCTTTCAGAAGACTTGTAAAATTATAGACGACAACTGTTAACACTGTGACTATAATAATGAAGCAGCATTGTGTACCAAGCTAAAAATCAGTGATTATGAAGGTTGTTCTGGCTGTTTTACTGACTATATAGGTTGTTCTGGTTGTTTTACTTTGCGTAAACAGACTATGTGACTAAAGAATATTACGAAATGAGGAAGCTTTGTTGTGGCCAATTTGCCAAAACTTAAAAGCAACAGTCAGCGGAACCAGAAATGCAATGTGAGAAGTATTCAGAGAAGGTGGAAATTAAGGACATCCTAAAGGTGGATAAAAAGCCACAATGTATAAAGCCAGTATGAATTATTTGTACATACCATGTGCATGTACGTAAATGGGGAAAAGGGAGAAATATGTTAGACAAAAAGATACAGTACAACAGAATTTACAGACGTTGTTAAAAATATTCAATGAAACAAAAAAAGCTAAGAGGATTTAAGACAAAGAATATTTGGAAAAACAAAATTAGCAGGGAAGTTCCAAGTCAGGCACTGCTCTGTTACTGGTGGATGTAGAAGTTAAAACTATAAAATGTTATCTCCATCCTGCATTTGCAATGAGGCTGAAATCCATATCCACCTTATGCAATCCTATTGCTAGAAAATTTACAGCCTAAGTAAGGGATCTGCAATAAGCAAAGGGGTGAGGTTAAAACACTGGTTCCCCATCAAAAATGTACACTCACATTAAAACAAGGAGCTGCAAGAAGCCAAGTCTAAACTAGTAAGCCCTGCTGAGGAGCACTGGTGAGTGAACTACTTATGAAACAAGTGTTAAGAGGCAGACACCTGAGGGCATAGGAGAACGGGCTCAGGGGCAGAAGAACAGAACAAGAGGTACAACACTTAACTCCTTTGCAGGGATAAATATTGGAATCAATTTCCAACCCTGTCCCTCATATACCTGCATCCCACTGAAGTTGCTATCTTCTTTTCTGCAAGCCCAGAGAATGTCAGTGGGGAAGTGTGGGGTCCCCAGAAACACAGCTTGTGCATGAGGTGTCACTAATCAGACAAAAAGAAAAGAGTCAGCAGCAGTGAGACTGAGTAATATGGAGGTTTTTCTGGCCATATTTCTTAAGTTCAGCAGTTTTTCAGTAAATTCACATATAGGTGCATGAGTATTTTCAACCACACTTGGTTGCTAAAAAAGTTTTTAAAAATCACAGCTGCAAGCACTGACAAGAAAGAATCAGATAAAGTAATTTTCCAGCTCATTTAGAGAATATTTGTACTGCTTTCAGACTCAACTTCCAGCTATAAAAAGTATTCTTAAGGGTAAGTCTAGCTTAAGCCATATTCTTCCTCACAAGACTATTAGTAAGGGACAAAAGCAAAGTATTAAAATGTTAAGAACTACTAAAATAAAGATTTCCTTTTAAAAAATGTCTCTACTATATATACACACTATGGCAGTGTGAGACACTGAAACGCTTTATAGCTTAAACATTGTTAAAATCACTGAAGGTCTTTTTTCCACTGTAGCAAACTGTGCAAAGAAGCAACTGTTGACCAAAGCCCACCCCTCTCCAAATATGCCTGCTAATTTGGACTGCGCTGGTAACTTGAGATAACATAAAGGTCATACTATCATCTAATTATCCCAGGAGAAGAATGTATCCACAAGTGTGAAAGACTGGAATGCTAATGGCTCACACAACCAAGTTGCAAACTGGTGGTGTGAAAAGTAACCACCCAGGTGCTGAGGGCACACCCACCACTTTGGGCTACAACCTGGGTGTTGAACAAGATAAGGAGAGAGGCAAATATTGTGAGGTGGGGTAGTGTTTCCCTGTCCTTACACAGGTTAACTCAGTTGTGATAACTCCACTCCTGAATGACCTGTGACCCAGTATTACATCATCCCCTGTAAAACTTCCCAGCCCAGGGGAGGTAACTGGGGCATTCCCACCTAGCCTAAGCCCAGTAAAAGACACACGGGACTTTCCTTACTGCCACAGACTTCACTCAACACATGGGCTTCTTCCCTTGCCATCCTGGGCTTCCCTCGATGGATCCAAACTGCAACCATCACTTTGACAAGACTAGAACCCTTGCCACTATGAAGACAAATGTAGAGGACAATAGGACACTGTCTGAATCCATGGAGTGGTGTTAACTTTTTCCATTTAATCTGTCTTTCTGTCATTCTCTTCCCGTCTCCTCTTGCCCTTCTTTTTCCTATTTCTTTCTATCTCTCTCTACCTCACATTTACTGTTAAATAAAATCTGTATTATTGACTTTGGCTTACGGTCAAATTTGCACCTTAATTTGGACAGAAGCATCTATCTGATAATTTTAAGTACCTGACCATAACAGGTAGACTTAGATTACATCAGCAACACTATTTTAACAGAAGACTCACACAATGCAAGCACAGGACAGTAATTACTAATATCTTCACTAAGATGAAATTACTTAATATTGTCCTTTATCCTTGATGTTCAATAATACCCCAATACTTGACTTCTTTAATGCTAGCCAGAGCTCTATTATGGAAAAGAATTATTAAACTTTCAGAAAGTCCTGTCAGTTTTCAAGCACAGAACACTATAATATTTTCAAGAAACCTCTGTGATAGAAGAACAAAGAATTAAGATCAGAAGAATCCATTACTATCATGTGCTCTGAGACACTTAGGAGTGGCTTTTTCAGAAAACCTGGCATTACTTATTACCTTGTATGCTTATTCTTGTTGCAGCTCTGAGCACTGTGTGCTTCAGCACAGCAGAGTACCATACTTGAATCAGGTCCCAGCAATGAGGAAACAAGAGGTGGGTACGTCTTCATTAGCAATCTAGCTTGCAAAAGTGAATCTCCTCATTAACTGTATTACACATGCCATTTGGGTCAAACAAAAGAGCAGTTTTAGCATGTTCAATCTGGATTACATTCACAGTGACATAGGATACTCAACTGAGTGAGGTGCATCACATTCTAGAAGTCCACAAACATACACAGAACCACAAAATATGACACCCTCCAAAGGGATTTACATGCTATATAGACAACCCTTCAATTCTGAGTTCCTACTGTCTCTCCTTATTAAATACTCAGCCTTCTGTGCCATTCTTCATTTTACTTTTGCCTTTTCAGGTCCACTCTTTTTTTCTTTTGTTTGCATTGTTATTTGGTTAACACACATGACTCTGCTCAAACACTGAGGAGGACTCAGCATGGTGCAATCTGCAGAACCACTCCAACTTACATCTAGGTATAAAAAAGTTCAAGATCTCCTTAAGCAGAAGGGTCATTTGGTGGCAGTATTAGGTTACCAATTTGACTTGCCATGTATGAAAGGATGCAGGATACAGAAAGGTAGAAGTTCAAGAAAATCAGAACCTAACAGGAGTCTGTCATATTGTATAGAACTGAAAGATGCGTGTAAATGAAGTATACAACGGAGACCACCACCCCATTTAGACGTGCATGCCCTGGACCTGGACACTGAGACATGGGACAGCCCAGGAAGGTCTTCAGCATTATTCCAGGCTTTCTGGAGCAGGATAAGCTGCAATAGACACTACACTGAACAGCACCCTGTATGATCATCTGATGACCAGCACAGCCAGTACTGCCAGTGCAGGCACCATTCACCCATGGAACAGAGTGCTGACGATAAATCAGGAACCACAATCCACACAGTGAGTCCTTCAACCAAAACAATAAGAAACCTGCAGAAATATTTCTGATGACAGCCACAAACAGGTGAGAAAAAAAATAACCTTTTGGTTCCCCTGCGGGAGCATGAGGAAAACATTTCCTTGATGAAACTGTGGGAGGGTTGCTTGTGATCCTGCAAGGCCTAAGTAAGTAACACAGGCTCCTAGCACATCACACCACACTTCTCCAAGCTTTAGCATCAGCTAGCCTTCCACCCACTCACAGCCCTGACAGTCCCTTGTCACCATAAAGCATAAGCCTCTCCAAGTGCTGGCAGTTTGGCTTTTTGTCTTGTGTATGCTGTGTAGTCTGTAGCAGACCACCACTGCCTATGCCTGTGATGTCTTCTGAGGTCTGCAGAGATCACTTGCAGGCACACAGCTACATACAATGGCATTCAAGCAAGGACATGGCAGGGAAGGCAAATAGAGTGCTTGCCTAAAAGGTATGGACGGTTGAATTGGGGTGGAAGAAAGTGAAAGAAAACATCAAAGTACGGGCACTCCATTGCTCTTCCCTGTGTTATTAGCAACAGAACAGAAGACCACACCTGTTGATCCATAGTTCTCACAGTCTCATTCAGAAAGCTCAGAGCTCCCCTTGGCAATGTAGCCACTTGATAACACCCCAACTTGGATGGCATTCTTTATACTCTGATCACTGGCAGAGGACTGCACACTTCTGGAGAACTGGTCCCTGTATTTCCAAGTCTGGACAGAAAGGGACATCCACATTGTCACATATTATTAATGGATTAGTTGTGCTAATTAGTAATGAATAGTGTTTTTAATAACAAATTCTCCCTTAAATGTGTTCGGGGATCACCTTACAGCAAGCCCAGTGAGAGACTTCAGATCCCCTGCACAAGTCTCTACTGCCTGATCTACCAAAGTGATAGCAGAAAGCATTTGCTAAGATCTGCAGAGATGAGATGCACAGCTGGGCAGTGAAACAATGGGCAGCAAAACAAAACCTCTGCTCGCAGGATTTTGCAGGTTCTAGCAGTCAGAAGAAACATGAGATGTGGGAAAGCTGGATTACACTCCAGACCCCAGATAAAAGTCAGTGCTACCAGATGAAGACTTACATTCATTTCTCACAGCCATAAATACTTCTGACCCTTTCTCCAGCCTCTGTAAATCTGGTCCTAATTAACAATGCTTCATTTCAGTCTGTACTCTTTGTTTACTCCACATCATACTTCAGTTCTTCAGTCTCTCAATAAAATCTGGTATCCTCATCTCACCTATCCTCATCCTTCTCAGGTGGTTTCAGTCTCTTGCTGCTACTGCCCACTATGCCCACCACTCTGTCATACTAACAAGACTTTCAGACTCTCACCACCATTTCATTATCAGTCTGTTTGTAAAAATAACAAACAGAAGAGCTACTTGCTCTTCATCTTTTTCTTCCAATAGTTCACTTTTACTGTTCTGTTTGTTCCTGGTCTCACTTTCTCATCTTAGACTTCTCATCTACTTTGGATCTCTCAAGTCTTGATTGTCCTTTGGACTTGTGCTCCTTGACAGTGCTTTCTTATCCACTCACTTCCTTTCTCCCTGACACCTTAATATCCTTAAGCTTTTTGTTCTGTCTCAGTTTCTTCTCCAAAAACTGTTTTTATTGCCCACTCAACTAGGCCCAGTTGTTACCGTGGTCCTGTTAAGTGCTACTGAACTTGACAGTCCCAGCAACTACCTAAAGCAACAGCCAGGATCCGCTAACTCCTCTCCATTTCTTCAAATCAGGTCTCTTAACCCTTTTTAATAAGATCTGATTCAGACAGCTTCCGCCTCCATGCTGCTTAGCCACCAAAGACACTTGGACACTGAAGACATGTTAACCCATTCTGATGTTTGGACACAGCAGGACATCAAGTGTTCAGGACTTCCACTACAATTACAATCCCTGCTCAGCCCTTGGTGAATCACAGAACAGTTGAAGCTAGAAGGGATTCCTCGAGGTCGTCTGGTCCAATCTCCATGTTCCAGCAGGGTCATGTAAAGACAGCTGCCTGGAACTTCATCCAGACAGGTTTTCAGTATCTCCAAAGAGGGTGTCTCCACAAACTCCCTGGGCAAGTTCTGCCAGACCTGTCATCCTCACAGTAAAAAATGTTTCCTGATGTTCAGAGGGAACCTCCTGGTTTTCAGTTTAGGCCCATTCCCTCTGGTCCTGATGCTAGGCACGCTGAAAAGAGCCTAGCTCCATCCTCTTTGTACTTGCCTTGCAGATACCTATGTACATTGATAAGATCCCCTCTGAACCTTCCCTTCTCCAGGCTAAATGGCCTCAGCTCTCACAGTCTCTCCTCATCAGGCTCTAAAGCAACATATGAAGGAAGAATTACTAGGGCACTAAACTGGGGCCAGGTTGTCTGGGAAGTGAAGGGAAGAAGGTATGTAGCTGAGGAATGGAAGAAGTAGCTAATTGACTGGACAAACCCATGGCAAGCTCTTCCTGGAATTTCAGTTGCATGGACTACTTTACAATGGGAAATACAGACTGTTTTCACTCAGGCAAGACAAGGGACTGAGGACTCCAGTGCAGATTTTTGGAAAAGCTGTGTAAAAGGTTAGGACCAGGGAAGGTCCAGAAGATGAAAGAAAAGACGACAGGCCTGCTCTAAGATGCAAGAAACTACTGAATCTGGCAAGAGTGCTTTAAAGAGTATCTACACAAAATTATGAGTTAGTTTTACAAGTGAAAAAGAAATTGGTAGATTTTCAAGGAGGTAAGTCAGAAGCCCACCGCTGACAGTCACCTTTCTTGGTGAATTTTACATCTCTCTTCGCTGGAGATGCCAGAGATTCTTAAAGAGAAATATGTAATATTTTTTCTCTACTTTACCAATAAGATTTTCCAAAACCTCATTTTTCGTGAGGTTTCCAAAACCTCGCCAGGTGTCTCTCATGCCTAGAGATCTGTGATCTGTAGAACTGTTTCCTGAACAGTTGAGACTAAACAAAGTTACAAGCAACTGAGAACAGATTTTACAGTAAAACACTGTGTTAAGCACTATCTTACGTTAAACAGCATCATTATGCTACTGGTAATGTTATAATCTCTTTCTATATGTATTCTCTATAATTCTGTTTATACTGAGATTCACAGAGTGGCTAAGAGGTACCAAGACAATTTTAACTTCATAAATGTTAATATACTAAAAATTACTTTGGTTGTTTACATTTCAGAGACTGGGAGTGAATTCGCTTTAGTGTGAAAAGTTAAAGATCCTTCAAACTTCAGAGAGAGAAAAGGAGGTGTAACTGTGTAAAGCAGCAACAGATACGTTCTGATTTTATGGAAAGCTTTTGTTACTTACCAGTGGCTTGGCTATATTAGAAAGAAGTGCTTCCAGTGCTTTTGTTTCTTCATCCTTTTCTTAAAAAACAAAATCGAAGCAAACAAGAAGTACTCATAAATATTGTGCAGTGACTTTACAGTGAAATAACTCTTAAAATAACTCTTAAAATAACTCTTAAAAATCAACAACTGCACACAGCTGAAAGTATTTAACATAAAACCAAAAAAGTGCACAAAGATGTTAATATAAAACTATTTTTAAATATGTCCTATGATTTATGAAATACAGAAAGCCTGCTTATCTTTTATTAATGTATAATTTTAAACCAACTGCTGCTCTGGAGAACTTAAGATCTTAGATGAGATATTGCCCACACATTTCTCTTCGGATGTAGATGCAGCCAAGTTAGAGCAGCTTAAATATGTTACTGCACATCAGCTGGAAGCCTACTGTTAACTGCTGGCCTCCCTCAATTGCAAGGGAAACCATCTAACGTGTTTTGTTGCTGCTGAAGGTATAACTGAACTTTATAAAGGATTCTTACTACATAGAAAGTGTTTTATGTACTCTCTCTCTTACACAATATTAAAATTTTATTATCTTGATAGTGTACTACTCAGTTTTGATGGTGTGGCCAGGGATTTTTAATTCACTTAACCTGTCTTAAACCAAACATAAAAGAAAAACAAAGAGTGACGACATTCTTTAAAAAACACAGACCAAATCTATTTAAAACTTTGTTTCTAAGATGGTTTATGCTGTTGAAACTAACTAAATGCTTCTCTGACTTCATCTGACAAGTCTAAGTCTCAGTACATAATTCTCCCCAATGTCTTCTGAATTAAATAATTTTGAAAAGTGGACTTCTCCATTTTTCATGTAAAGAAATCAGTATTTTTGTAACATATGTAAGCAATGGTACATTTTATCACCTGTGCCTTGGTAAACTTAGCTCACAAATAAATTCCAACTAACAGAAAGTAAACTGAAGCCAAGACAAATTTGACTCTAGAACTATCCCGACAAGTATTTATTGAAGTTTGGAGCAACAATTCCAAACTTCTGACTTCAGACTGTATCGCAAAGGTGACCTTTGGTACTAAGTTTCCTCAAGGTATCATCTACACATATTTTTAAACAGCTCTCATAGGCTGACATTTCCTGGTTTTGATTAGATGTACTTTCGTCACAGTCTCTTTGGTTTACAGCAATCTAATACACATTGGCATAAAATTATCATCTCAAAGCAAACTTCACTGAGTTGAGAAAAATCATGTTTTGTTTCCCTCAGCCTCAGCAGTTACAGCTTCCTATTCTGAGAAAACTGTTCTTGGCTGTGATAACAAGGCTTTGATGTGTTCAGAATGTGAATGGCTATGCGAATGACCTCAAAGTTGCATAGTGACACATCTACAGATTTGACAGTGAAGATGACCAAGACTGAGTGAATTCAGCCCGTCCGTGAGATCACAAGTGAAATAAAGATATTAATAACAAACACACTCCCTATGACAATGTCCTAGAAAACATGAGGTCCCATGTGAGGACCAGTCTTTTTCTAAAAGGGCTTTTCATTAAAGAGCAGATAAGGACAGGCATTATGTGAATTTTATATAACAATAGTATCTCTTTTAGAAAACATTCTTAACAAGTTGAATGTAGGTTTCCTGTATCAGACACCTGGCTCTTTCCATGTTTTCTACAATATCAAGTAGGCCATGAATATTCAGTGACACCTTAAAATGCAAGCACTTGTAACTCTGGACAATGCAGAGATTTTTCTTTAGCCAGTGATATGAAGTATGACTGTTAACGTTTTCTCAAATTTACATGGAGACTTCCATGTCAGTCATTTTTATTCCCTTAGGACCATCATTCCAAAGCGATGAGCAGCTTGATCACCCTTTACTCCCATCCTATGTAAGGCAGTGCATTTACAGGTTACCACTCAACTTCAAGACCGTCAGTGTGCTGTTCTGTCTATAAACACTATGTTCAGCCAGACACTGCACTTATATCATATATTTAGATGAGTGTGTATATACATTACTTTTGATAACACTTACCTTCTACTTCTGGGTCCGTCTGAGAATTGCTTTTTCCTTTACCCAAAGACTTGCTTTTGGTAGAACCTGTGCTTATACCAGCTGTATCTTGTCCTTTTGTAAGTCCATTATGCTCACTTGTAGGAGAAGGACATTTCTGAGGAGACGATGGAGGACTGTTTAACTTATCCTTCTGAGTTCCATGTCGATCTTTTAATTTTTTTTGTAACCTTTCATATGTTTTACTAGATCTTTCATCTCTAAAGTTGGATCTTCCATGAGCAGGCAGAGTGTCTAAATGAAAGAAGAAAAAAGAAATCACTGAGAACAGAATATAATTAAAAATCAATTTAAAAATGTTACGTGCTTTAAATGTGCACTTGTGTGTAAAGTAACACCTCTACTGTTATTTGAAAACTCAAGTGTCCAGCAAGTAAACTGATATACACTAACTAGAAATTAACAACATGTTAGGGGAGAAAGTGTAATCTTTCCTTCTCCCATCTTTTTTCTACTTAAAAATTATTCCTCAAATGTTTCTATAATCTTCCTTGCATTGCAGGGTACAGATCAACACTGAAAAAATGTGATACTTTATTACACTGGAGGAGGTTTGATCTAATGCCAAATGAAAAAAAATCCATTGGTTTAAAGTTTTGGAATGCAACTAGAGCTCTATTACTTTAATGATGCTTCAGCAGAAATCAACAGGGAAAAAGCCCATAAAGGCATAGAAACATAGATTCTAGGATCTATAGGGCAACGGAAAGACTAAAGACAGTATGGCTAGATTGAGTAAGTACACTATACCTGTACACAGGAATCTAAGGCATTGCTGCAGTATCCCCAAAGACTCATCTTTAAGTTAGGACATAGCTTTGGAAAAAAGTCAGTATCAGACTAATGAAAATACTAAACTGCCGACTGGCTAACTTTTCTGTCTAATTCTAATAGTTGTATTAATTTTACCTGTATGCTTAGAAACAGGTTACTGACTTTAAAACTACCTGCCACATGGCACCAAGTCTTTTCTCAGTGTAACCCTGCCTATGACAAATGATGAAAGCTTTAAAAAAACAAACAAACCAAAAAACCAAACATCCTTCAAAACAGCATAGAATTTGCTCATTTTTAGGTAAGTTGGATCAGCCAGCCTGAAGAATAAGGTCATTATTTGTTATTCCTTATGTGCTACGAAGTACTGAAACAAGATCAAATAAAAACTTCCTTGCAAGGATAAAAATCAAAAAACTAGAGAACTCCTCAGTTTCTGGTGTTTTTTTTGTTTTGTTTTTTTAAGATCAGCTTAATTCCCAAAAAGCTTGAGAGAGGACTTTTAGACAAGCTGTGACTATTCAGAAATGTGACCTTCGCTACCATTAGGTAGCTCAGTGCTCCTCTTAGAGAACTACCATGTTCTATGAGCTGCTGGGGGTTTGTTTGTTCAGTTGCATTTTTTCCCTTAAATTTAGATTCGTCCTATAGGAGCCTAACTGCAGGCTTTGACTTTTGAAAGCCATTGCTGAAGTCAGAGATCCAGAATTAAAAACGACATCTCTAGCAAATAAATAACAAATTACAGTATTAGTCCTCTAATTTCCTAAACCCAAGAGCTTCTTACATATATTGAAAACAAAGCAAACACAAAGAATCCAACTTTATCGATTTTTAACATTAGCAGTTTAGCAAATTATCAGTGAATCCATATTTAAAGGGATATAACCTGGCAGCAGATATCTAAAAAAAATATTATTCCATTAAGAAGTATCCTTTATCTTTTATACATTTAACTATCATACCCCAATCTCTTAATTTAGCAAACTAAAAGCAAACAACTGCCATCAGGAAATCAGAAAATGAATAAAGCTACAAATAAGCACCCAAAATGCATCTAGCAATGTACTGTTACCAAAGTAGCGCAAGAAGAAATAAAGTACAACCTAAGGATACAGAAACACTAAGAATACCAGGAAGATCTAGACATTGGTATATTCTTTGGTGACCACTCTGTACATCATGACTCTTTAAGCTCAGCAACTGTATGCAGGCCACTTTTACGTTATTTTAGTATTATCACAGAAAGCCGAGAAGTTGTGTTTAGCCTCTTCCTCCATAGCTTCAAGCTTTCTCTAAAAACAGCAACCTAGAATTACTCTTTGAAAGTCTTTCAACGTCAGCACTTTCCTTATCTAAAGAAAACCAAGTCTACCAGAAATATAAATACTAATCTAAAAAGTCAACCCCTGAGTTAGGACACACTTTGCCACTAACCTAACCCATATTAAAGGCAGACGTCAACAGCACTACCAAAGATAGTTTCAACTACAGTATTAAGTTTAGGTTAATGGCACCTGATTACTCAAATTGGACTTCAATGGGACATTCAATTAAAGGCAAGCAAATTTTATGAAAAATGGCATACTTTTTTCCTTAATCAATACTAAGAATTGCTATTTCATACTTCAAACAGGTTACTTACAAAACATGAGCCCCCAGAACAGTACACAGGTATGGATTTAAATGCTGAATCACTACAAACACTGTCTGCATTGCTTTCCTGGGCAAATCTATAACTGATACACATAAGTAATCTGCATATTTAATGGATCACCAAAGAGACAAGTCAAATAAATTAAAAGAAATTCTGGAATAATAAGCGTCAGTAAAGCCAAGGCTGGTATCCTCATAAAAAATTTTGTGTATGGCTCCCATTCAAGCTGTAAGTCTTGCTTGACAAAGTCCACATGGCAGCATAACAGATGCTGGAAATGAAAAGAACATTATTCCCTCTGATAGAACTTGCAATATTCGATGAGATACTTACCCACATCCCCATAGACTTGTGAAGTGTGATACTGTGGAATGTACTGCGTTGCCATGTCACCAGCTCCGGTCACAGGTGAGTACATGTGACGTGGTGGAGGGGGTATCATGGTTGGAAGAGGAAGGAAGCCGGGCAGTGGGGGATGTGGAGGTCTGTGTATTACTGTGTGACCACCAGGATGAAAATCTGGAGCCTGGGGAACCACCACAACCCTTCGAACACCGTTATCCTCAATAACCTGTACAGTGAGAGACACCACGTACCAAAAGAGAAATGACAGTATGTTTCTGTAGAAATTTAAACACAACTAGGAATAGTAAACCCATTAAATTTGAGGGAAGGAAAACAGGAGAGCCCAAGAAAAAAGATACAGGACAATTAAAGGGCTACCTATGTTAACAGTATTATCTGCAGCAATGCCATTAATTTCTCAGAGTGGTAGGGAAAAATACTGTTAAAAAGATCTGACTGTAACAACATCTTATAAACAATCAGGGACATTTATGGCACGAGCCTAGCTCCTCCTCAGGGTACCATTTCTACCCTAATTCACACTGCTTGTCTGCTACACTGCTTCTAGGATTTGTTCTGTAACAGAACAACTAGATTGCTCCCTAGAAATGAACTGGTGAGTTGACAGACCTCATTCCACATAAATAGTGAGGAAAAAGGCAAGCAGTGTCTGGTTATTGCTCTGTTCCCAACACTAACCCAGAAGCACTTGCCATACTGCCCCTGCAGCATGCAGCAGCCATCGTCTGCCTCAAACTGTTAGCAAGCAAACTAGCAGGATGGTAGTCAGTCCTCTCAAGACTCCATCACAAGTCAGGGTAGTTCTAAAAAGTTTGTTTTTCTTCTCATCCATCCTCCTGCCTGTTAAAATGTCTTGCACCCTTAAGGAAGCCACATACTATCTAGAAGTGGGGGGCTTTGTGGCAGAGGCTTGTGAAAAATTAACAAATGGGAGATGTGATGGGTCTGGTAGAAAGTAGGAACAAAAAAGTGCTGAAGCACAAAATGCTTCTCACTGTCTGAGAGTGGGTCATCAACTAGAGCAGAAACAAGGGTCTTCCCTGAAGCACTTCACATCATCATTCTCTCTAAATGTTTGGATCAATACTGGTAAATTCACAAAAACACATGACTCTTGGCAACACCTAGAGATGGTCTTGGCATAATTTGACTTGTGTGTATTGTAGTGTCAGTAAGTAGTGAATGGGATGTCAACAAATAAATTGTTCTTCATTTCTTAGTAGAATGCTGTAGAATAATGTCACAGCAGAAACTGTAATATAAGTTTTTCGATGAAATATTTATCCAGAAAAGGAGGAGAAGAACAGAATACCATGACCACATTCAAAAGCATGGGACAATGCAACCCTATGATGTAAACTTTCACTGACATTTGAAGTAAGATGAGGACAAGTACACATACACCAATGAACATCCTTGTGCAACAGGAGCAGATCAATAAATCAGAACACTTACTGCCAAGCTGCTTTCAAGTCCGCTGTCTAAGCTTAATGGTATTATGCTTGGCTAGATTTAGTCCCATGCCCTGGTGTGAATGCTTCCACCAAATCCATGACAGAAGGCTGCTTGGAGGATCGGTTTTACCATGTCTCCTTTACAGGTTGGCATGCATCTGGTACAACTGGAATGGAGCTTTTGCTTTTGTTTTCTTTGACAGAAATCTAACCTGTATACCCAAAAACTATTCTGCTAACTGAACCAGTAAGTGAAGTAAGTCTAGGAAACTTTCAAAACTTCACCAGTGTACTGAGAGAGAGTGCTGTACAGAGAGCTGCATGCCTCTGTGTAATGGTAGAATAAAGATCTCTACCTATGCAGTTACATTCAGAAGACACAGAAGCATGCACACAATGAAGCTGATCCTACTTTACTTCAATAAATAGAGAGCTGGAAATTAATATAAATTACCTAAGTGAACACAGCTTTAAAACATACATATACTGCGTGACTTTAAAAAATGGGTTATTTTCAGTATACAGAAATTGTTCCTTATTGTGAAAGAGTAATTTCATTAAAGATGACACATATTCATATATGTGCAACCATAGCTGTATGGTATCCCAAAGGCAGAATTCATTAGCAGCACTAAATACAACTTGAATTTCGGATGTCCAATGAAATTCTGTAAACACTGAAACATAGTTTTAATTATTAAAGTCCTTTTTGCTTACAAAACCCACAAAACATTGCAATTTATTGTGATTTTATGAGCAGATTCAGATTATGTAGGAAGCAGCTTCCATTAAAAAACAAACAAGCTACTTAGTTTATAACTTATTTCCTTAGGTCTGCTAACAGCCTAAGTAACTCAGAAATAGACATCCAGTTCATAACAGCAGAGAATTTAATACTGTAAAATTAACAGTTTGAAAAGTCTGTAACTGTACTTCTAGATCAAACATCTACTCAATGGTAGGCCTCGAGTGGACAACTACATAAAGAAAAACCCTCCAAAAAGCAGTAAGATCATCATGCCAAGTAGATAAATTTTAAGTTAAAAAAGTAAGTGAGCTCTCTATTATCCTAACTGTGCTAGCAAAACATGTGGTTCTGGCACAGGCCTGTTTGGTTGAGTGAATCAACCAAACATCACTGGAAAACTCACTACAGACAGTGAATATATACAGCTTAGGGAGGATGAATAAAGATGTGCTTCTTTCAGAGTTTTACAACTACAGTTCCAAAACAAGAGGAAGGGGGAAAAAATCAGCTTATGAATTGCTTTTTAGTTATGTGATATAAGAAAAATAAATCTTTCATTCTGTAGTTACCCCCACCTTCTAACAGAGGACAGTATGCTGTATCACTGCCAAGCAGGAACTGAAGCAAGCAGAGGTATAATAGAACTAAATGAAAATGGATAGACAAAAGATGGTTATGCTGAAGTGGTTCTTCCAGGCTGATGGCTTTAGACATTCAGCTGGTTTCTAATTTATCTCAAAATACAGCTGCAGCTGCTGACATTTTAAAATATACTATGCCTGAAGAAACTATGTAAGTTACTTTGTTGGGACTGCATTATGTCTGGGAGAACTCTTAGCTCAATAACGTTAGACTTTCCTGTTTGCAAGACTACTATCAAATCATCTGGCCTGGAAGAGGAGCTTCCATCATACACCTCAATGGCTGGAATATTTTGTCAAACACTTCAGAAGGCTTATAAACTACAGGTTTTCCTGTACTATGGTACTTCTACTCAGATGAAAACAGCAGACTTGAGCTCATACCACTTGTACTCTGAGCTGGATAGATGTGAGGAGGCACCTTCAGTTCAAAAGTCAGAGCACTGTGCTAACACAACACCTGCTTGCACTAACAAACACCAATGAAAGGCTAATGAACAAGCCTCAGCAAGGCACAGCCCTTTAGCCTTTTTGCTTCAAGTTGTCCTCAAAGGAAGAATAAATTAATTTAAAAAATATTATTCAGGTTGGCACATGTTACACAACTTTTTGAACATGAAGTACTTAATCAACCAAAGTTAAATATTCAAGAAATATGGTAAAATTCAGAATTTCACTTATCTCAAAACTTCTTTCAGTTCTTTAAAAATTAATTCCAATAGGAATGAAGGCATTTTACTATGACCTAAAGCTAAATGGACTTTTGTGATTATTTATAATTAATTTTTCTTCTGCCTGTTTGGGAACTCAGCTATGAAGGACACATAGAATCAACTTTTCAGCCACCTTCCAACAGTGAAAGATAAAATCACAGAGTGGTAGATTGCCTACCCCAATAGACTTCTCTTCTGTCAGAGGACAACTTTTTAAATGCTGTTCAGGTAATTAGTCATCTAGGTAATTAGTCATCTCCTAGGCACTGTGGACTTTTTGGTTGCATTTCATATGTTGCAGTCTCTTCTTGGTGTACACCATGGGATGCACACCAAGTCAGAGGCATACTGGTCACAAGAACAGAACGTCTTGAGAGAGGAATGGCAATGATCTGCTGCCCCACATTATGGGGAATGGTATTGATCTGCTCTAACTTCCAAGTCTGACCTACTAATCCCTAGACGTGCTCTACAGTTGAGAGAAAGAAAGAGAACCATCTAGAAGACCACATGCCTCATTAGAATACAGGTGTCAAAAACAGCCAAGAGGAATCATCCTTTTAATCTACTTTAAAGGATGTCCAGGTTATCTAGTTCACATTTAATTTTCAGGCATCTAAATTAGGAATCACACAGCAGTGAAAAAATTAAAGCCCCATTTTAAGATAAGTGGTAAAGACACCTATTATATCATAACTTATTCCCAATGGACAGTTGACATTTTCCCATGTTGTTTGCTGTACTTCTTCAACTGCCCTGTTTTACTCCTTATCTGCAGGGAACTTCCCAGACATGAACTATGTATATATAAAAATTATATCGCTGCCAAGAGAAAACAGCCACTAACACAGAAATCAGTACAGGTCCTGCATAAGGAACGATATGGGTCATGATTGTATTTTATATTCTGAAGGCACCTGGTACATTATGATTCTGAACTCAACAAAGGACTGTGCTTGTTATGTACGTAGTTAATATATAACCAAACAGGCACATACACAGCATGAAAAGTCTCCCATCTCAGAGATACTGTGGGACATCTCCCCTTATTTACTTGCTTGACCACAGTGATTCTGAAACCTGACAAATTATTTAATGGAATTAGCAATTACTGTTCTACTCCCATAATTTGCCTGAAAAGAAATGAAATAGCAATCAAGTGAAGTGACATACCTGTGGGGCATATCCAGGAGGCACATAAATCGGAGGCACTGAACCATTTGGGGACATCATTGGAACCTGAGCAGGACCTAAGCGGGTTACAGAAATATTCAGTACAGCACCATTTAATTATTTGAGAAAGCCGAAAGAACATAGTGAACAACAAAGTCTCCATGAAAAATATACAAGATAACATGGATAAACAAAGGCAATGAACTGCACAGATAAAATGATAGCAAAGGGCACTCTCTGAAATCTAAAGATCAGTTGAACAGAAACAAGCTAAAAAAACCCCACTGGAAGATCTCTCTTTGCTCTCTGTCAATAAGCTCACAGAAGAGCTCATGTCAAAACTTAACAGATGACAAGTCAAAAGAAGTGCCCCAAGGTGGAAAGAAAATAGAAGGAACTTGAAACCAGAAACAAATAAAAAAATATTTGAAACAAATTGCTGAAACCAGATAGTATTTAGTTAAGTGTTACAAAGAAGATTACTTACAAAATTGCTGTTCTGTTACTATGCTCTTATCACTTAAGAAGTGTCAGTAGCACAGCAGTGGGAGGTAGCAAACTGGACACTAAAAGTCCCAAGGAAAAGCCAATGTATTATCAACTAGGAAGTCTATTCCTACTAATGGGAAAAGTCACAATACCATGATGATCCTTGTACCATGTAAACCATAAAGAATGAAGTTTGGAGGCACTTACATAAATATGAGACACAATGGGAATTTGTTCATGTGGCAATTGTAGATAAAGTATTGCCTGGAAAACCAGATACCTTCAAAGAGCACAAGGACACTGGATACTTGGATTTTCAAAAAGCTTTTGAAAATGTCTCTCAAAGACGCTTAAAGAAGTAATGCTCTGGTTAAAAGGGAAATGGTCTTCTCATGAATAACCGACTTAAGAACAGGAAACTAAGAGAAGTAAATGATCAGTGTGCCTTGAGCGACCAAAGAATTCCCACCAGCACCCAAAGAACCTGTTCAATGCAGTAAACAAAACTTGCGCAAAAGAAAATGAACAGTGAGGTGAAAAACTGTCATTATGTTCCCAGAGAACTGCAAAGGACGTCATAGTACTCAGTGACCAGATGACAAATAAACCATAAGTAGTGTTGGTAAGTGCAAAGTGATGCACCTGGAAAAATCAGAAGTATTTATTTACAGCAATAGGCCATAAATTAGGTGTAAATAAACATACAATGCAGCTGCTACTGTTACTTCAAAGAAATACCAGCCAAGTGTTCATTCGCAGGAAGAAAAAGAACATTAAAAATCACTACTAACATAACAGAGGACAAGCAGAAAAACATCATTATGCTGTGGTATAAATTCACATTGTACCCTCAATACCTCATGCAATATGTTTGTCTCCACCTTTCAAAAAAAAGGAAGGAAGTTTACAGTGGCTTTCCACCTGTTTACCAGGAGAGATTAAAGAGATCAGGATTCTTCCATCTGAAAATGGTTCAAAGGGCTGGCAGCAGAAAACCAGTAAAAGATCTGTAAAGAACCCCCACTCATAAATTGCCTAAAAATGGAAAGATAGATCATTTATAGTTCCTCAATTAAGAAAACCAGAGATAGTAAGCAATTCACCAGGTAAGTTTTAAAACAGATAAAAGGATTTCTTACAGAATGTGCAGCTAAACTGCCTAACTCCTAGCTTTAAGAACACTGCAGAAACTAAAGATTAGGTTCAGATTGGGAGAGTTAATCCACTAAGGGCTGTAAAAAATATACAAGTATCACTTTTGTTTCAGGAAGCCAGAAACATGAAAGTTTTTCTGTGTGCCTGCCCTATCTTTATGCTGTCCCCTTTAGTATTTGATACTGGCCTCCATCAGAGTAAGCATATTGGTACAGCCTTCAGGAGGGATTATTGTGTTTAAAATGCACAAGGGAACAGTCACTGAAGTTAAATTAAATATAACTTGAACAGGTTTTGTGACAAGACCATAAGGTTGGGATTCAGACACTCCAGAATGCATTCTCCAAACTTCCAATTCAGTGCAGCGAAGCTATTGAAAGCACGAACCCAACTGAGTGCAGTTTCAGTAATACTTTTGAAAGGACATTCACAGCTCCACCTTCATGTTCTCTGAACTCTGTTAGGATCTGCAAATGGAAAATACTAAGTAAATCCAAAGTGCAGTATATAAGACTGGCATAACTCCTACTGATAAGTATGGACTTAACAGAAAATAAAGGTACCTATGTCTGACTGCCAAGAGCAGGGAAAAGGAATGAAACGGACTCCTTAGAAAAGCAGCATGCAATCCAGTTTCATTACACATCATATAGGGACTTCTTTGGGATAAGATACAGAAATTTTCAAAAATACTACCTAAAAACAATCACAGCTTTATTGTCAACCAAATGCTAACACACAACAGGGGGAGGGGGCAAAGAGACATTTTAAAAAACAAGGTCTTAACTGAATGATTAACTGAACTGTAAGAATATAAGACTACAGTAAGCTATAAATTGAGATCTGAACATTCCTCTGGTGTTTTTCCTTTTCTGAAACTCAAAAATGTTTTAGCAAAAGTTTCTCCTGAGTATGAAGTGCTAAAAAGAAACAAAAGTGAAGTGAAAAGTAGCAAAAGAGAAACTAATAAAGTGCTTTGCAGCATTAGCTTACAATAAATTCAAAAAGATCAACAGTAATGGAAGCATATTTATCGTAAGTTGTCATTCAAACAAATAATGGTTTAAATTCATGTGTAAGTTGGTGGATTTTACAGGACTTGTACATCGCACTGCTTACTTGCATTTTTTCTGTAACAGATACAAAACAGTGAAACCTTTATTAAACTCACAATTTTAAACTATGTAAGTTTCAAGTAAATTGAGAACTAAGAACACAGTTACTTGAACTTTATACAGAACACAATGTCCTTGGGGCATGAAGGAACTCTTAACATGAACAGCCAGTTTCTTTGTGAACTAGTGGATATCTGGCTTTTTTTTTCTTTTGTTTTGCTTTAAACATCTAAAGAATACTGTTTAGCAATCTTTTAAAAGCTTACTTACTTAGCACTTTAATCCAACAAACATAAAAAGCAGCTATCTCCAACCAGTACAAAGGTTGATCCACAAAGCCACAATATACCCATAACATAGCAGTCACAAAAATAAAGACATAAAGGCAATGTATGAACCTGAAAAAGTATTGCAGTGTTAGAGGAGTCAGATCAGTAGTTCCAAAAAATGCATCCCATCTTTAGCACTATTAAGTCCCAGAACTAATGAAAATGTATTTTGAATATTCAAGAACTGATTTACTTCTCATTAGATTTCCAAGTGGCTGTGAAATGAAGTTAGATTGCAGAGGAACATCAAGAAAATGGAATGCATGGGACAAAAAGCTGGTAGACTTTACATGTATTTTTAATGAACTTAGGGGTTTGCAGCAAAATTACTGATTTCTTGACAGGAAGCACGTTACAACCTGCAAAATTTTACCTAGAGATAAAATGTTAACATGCTATAAAAATATTCTTTTTTTTTTTTTCTTCACTAATGCAAAGACCTTGGCTTTCCTTCATCAGTGAAATACACTGCAAGTGGAATTTTCAAGCTTTTCGATATTGGCTAGGCTGCCGCGTGACAAAGCCAGTGTGTTTTACCAGAAGGTGAGAATGATTATCAAGTCTCAGCAAATAACAGCATGAGGAATTCATGTTAAGCAAACATCTAATTTTCTGTATTGGACATGAATTGAATTGACTTCATCCAAATCACTGTATTATGAATGTTGATTACTTGAATGCTGTAAGAGGAGGTCTCAATTCTTCTATATACTTTCAGGTATATAAGTTCTCTTACATAACATGAGGAAAAGAAGTACTGTGGGAGAGAAAGAAAACACATAACTGTGTTACTTTATTACTGAAAAATCTCATCGAACTCAGTAAAGGCTGATTTAACTCAACCCAAGAGACAGATGTTTTACCACACTCTCGGTTTATTGCCCTAAAAATCCCAACAACGGGAGGAATACATCCTTCCCGTGGCAACAGTAGGTGAAGTTTTCCAATGTGTCTATTTGAGCAGACCGTAAAAAACCTCATTATGGTCATTACTGCTGCCATAAACGTGCGGCAAAATTACCAGCGCTGCATCATCGCTAGGATCGTGACAAGCTGATCTAAACACAGCAACACCTGAAAACCCGAGGACACCGCCACTGCTCGCCTCGCAGATGCACCACTTCTTTTTATATCAACCATTAATCACCGCTCCATTTTAAGCGCCTCATAAAAGCGCCCGGCCAAGGTGCACACACCGGATTCCCAGCGCCGGGGCAGGGAATGCTCTTCCGGGGCACTCAGCGCTGCAACGCCCGGGCCCCCGCGGCCTCCAGCTCCCCTCACGGCCCCGGGGCCTCCCCGCTGCGGAGCGCTGGAGCGCGTCACCTGCACAGCGGCCTGGCGGCGCCCCGACTCCTGCCCCACACATTTTATTTTTTATTTTTTTTCCATCCATGGCGGCTCTCCCCCATCCGCCGCTGCCGCACAGC